>OZ024747.1:90484572-90539572 GCA_964016885.1 Eledone cirrhosa
TATCGTCCTCTACTTTTGCTCTTTACTCTCTTTACTCTTTGTTCTTGAATGTTTGGTTGGTAGAGTCCATAACACCAATCAAACCCCTTATATATATATATATATATATATATATATTTATATATATATATATATATATATATATATATATATATATATATATATATATATATATATATATAATTGGTGTTGGATGCTTAAAGCGTCCATATGCGGTAGGCCGTATGAGCACTCGATGCTCTCATCGAGCAGAGTATGATATCACAAAAAAAAGAGAATCAGTGTTGTGACGAATGGAATTTATTGGACATATTACAATCGTTTCTCTGGCGACCAGCTCGAGGCACGATCGATGTGATGATCGAACCTGACTCTGAAAATCGCAAGGTCCTCAGATACGTTTTGATTTTATGAACTCGAGCTGGTCCAATAAATTCCATTCGTCGCAACACTGATTCTCTTTTTTTCTGTGATATATATATATATATATATACACATGGGGATCAGGAAATACTCAGTTAGGTGCCCGCGCACACAGTTAGCGCACTGGGAGTAAGATGCTCCTAGTTCTGGGTAAGAAATCATTCTAGGGGAAGGGAAACTTTAATGTAAAACCTGTAGCATGATGTTAGCTAATTATGTTTGAAGGGTATTGTGAGGCCTGGTTGGAGGCCCAACCTTCCAAGTATTTTTTCCAGGGATTAGAAAAACTGAAGGACCGCTGCAATAAGTGTGTGAATCTGAGAGGGGAATAAGTTGAATAAAATCATAATTAACTGATCCTCCTGTATTTTCCTTTACCCAAATCCAGGAACTTTTCAGGACCCTCTCATAAATTTGTCTGCAGATGGGAGGTAGGAAGTCCTTATAACAGAGTGCCCCCATGTTCCATGCTGGGTTTAAGTTAAGGCTATCCTATTAATGTTTACCACTAAGACTTTACTGTCACAATGGCCAAAATGTCAGGAATATCTTAGTTTGCCTATTATGTTAGGAAAGCCCTGTGGTAAAGTGATGGAGCAGAGTTACCCATTCCTTGGATTGCTGGTTGTTCATCAGAGGCATGCCTATGGTATGGGTCTACTAGAGGAGCAGATGAAATGACACAGGTACATGATAGTAAAGTAAATTAGGGTGGAAAGGTCAGAATAAATGGTAGGCATGAGGGGTAGTGGTTAACTAAGTTAAATCTAATGTTTGATTGGGGCAGGGATATATTTGAAGCTTTAGCATTTATATTACTCTATATACACTATTGTTTTATGGTAGAAACATCAAAATATCAAATGGTTACCAAAGATGGAAAAGTATGTTGTATTAATCCCTTTGTTACCATATTTCTAATGAAAGACTCTCCTTCTTCTTCACTTTCTTATTCATGAGAGGGTCATGGGGACAGAGTCCTCCAACACTCCTTCCAATGGGTCCTGTTAAAAGCAACCATCGGCTGGATCCCGAAGTAAGATCAGCCAAGCTCATGGATGTTATCCAACCATCTTGCTCGGGGTCTACCTCTGGGTCTCTTGCCGATTGGTTTTGCCCATAAAATCTATCCAGCAATTCTTTCTTGAGGCATGCCAATGATTTTCAAATCATTTCGAAAACAATCAAGAATTTAGCTAACTTTCTCATTATTAAGTTGGTGTTATGAACATAAATTTTTAATATTTCTTACAATATTTAAAATTATGATGGAAGTTATTTATTTGGATAAATATAATCACCTTAAAATAAAGAGTTTTGTATATTATAGAACTGGGGGTTGATTCAGAGGATTCGATATCAAATGATTCAAGGTAAGAGGATTTAAAATGTTAACCCTTTCATGATTGCATTTCTAATTAAATACACTCTATTATAATTAATTATTTAATTAATTAAGAATTTTGAGAGATTTACTAAAATTATTAATTATTTCATTATTAAGATTGTAACTTAATATAAGGTTTTTATATAAATTCATGTTGGAAGATTTTAATTTAAATTAGAAACTTTTAAAATGTGTGATTTTATTTCATAGAACCAGAGCTGGTTTTGGCTGGGTTGGTAACTAAAGGGTTAACTGTTTCATGACTACATTTCTAATGAAGTACACTCTATTTTAATTAATTAATCAACAAATTTGACGAATTTACTAAAAGTATAAATTATTTTATTACTAAGCTAGTAACTTAATGTAAGGTACTTATATAAAATTATGCTGGAAGATTTTAATTTAAATTGGAAACCTTTTTAATGGGTGGTTCTATTTCATAGAACAAGAGCTGGTTTTGGCTGGAGTGGTAACTAAAGAGTTAAATGTACTTTGTTCATAAATCGTAATAAACCCTTTTTGAATCTTGATAGCAACAGTAGACATTGTTTAGTAGGTTGGGTTCACATTTTATGGAAAATCATATGATTAACCATTTTTAAAAAAGCCCATCTGATTGTTTCCTTCTGTTCTCATGAAACTTGAGTAATAAAGATAGAAAATTTCTAATTATAATGTTTTAATGAATGTAGTCTCTCTCTCTCTCTCTCTCTCTCTCACTCTCTCTCACACACACACACGTGCACATATGCATGCACACACATATACACTCACACATCTGTGCTTGCACACACACACACACACACATGCACCCACATGCATGCATACACAGAAATACACACACATGCATGCATACACACACACACACATATATATACAAATATAGCTATATATATATATATATATATATATAAATACACTGGCATACACTTATACATATAATGTATGAATATTTATATATATATAATATAATATAATATAATATATTATAATGTGATATATATACATCATGTGCATGGTAATGATGATGATGATGATATATCTGTGTGTGCGTCTATACGTGTGTGAGGGAGAGAAAGGGAGTAAGTGTGTATATAGGGGTGTGTGTGTTCATGCCAATTTGCTGAAATAGATTTTAAAACAATCATGAGGTGGAGGAAGAGGATGTACACACACGCACACATGTACACACACACACATACACACACGCACACATGCACCCAGACACACACACACACACGCACACACACAGACATACACAGACATACACAGACACACACAGACATACACATAGTCATTCCCTTCAACCATTACTATTTTAGTTTACAAACATAGCCTAAAACTTTCAACTTATTGATTTTTTCCAAATTAGTTTAGAAACTAAGAAACTAAGCTTTATCAAAAATTATGTCTATGTAGAATGAAATACTGGCACTTTTCAAACCTCAGTATAAATCAGTTTTATAATTAATTTCAATGTAATTAATTTTTCCAACTCTGATGAAGCTAATCTATTTTTAAAATAAGAATTTGGGGCTTTTTTTTTTTTTGTTTTCTTTCGTTTAGTTTTGGTTTTTGTTTTGTATTTTTTTTATCCTTTGTTTAAATTTACAAGAAAAGGAAAATAAATAAAATAAAAATTTCATTTAGAAAAAAAAATGTGTATCCGCTATATATGCTGAATAAATGTAAATAAATAAATTTAAAACATTAATTTACATTTTTAGGTGGAATTTTCGTTTAGTATTTCAAATGGTTGTTGGTGGAAGGAGCAAGCTATTTTTCAAACAGCTAACTACTAAAATTAATGATAAATATCTGTAAATGATGATGTTTAGAATTGGAAACCATTTCTTCTTTCTTTTATGCTGAATAGAATAAATAAATAAATAACAAAAAACAAACATAAAATGTCTAGAAAAATCAATTAGAGAACTGTAAACATTGAAATTCTCTCATGGTACTTCAACAACAACAACGACAACGACAACAACAACGACAATAGCAACATCAAATCATAATATCAACAATAACTAAAACAACAATAACAGCTATTAAAAAGATTATTCATGAATGAAGATGATTTAATGTTTAAAATGAAATACGGTTTATGAATTTTCATTTTCTTAAATATATTATTTTTAAAAGGAACCATTCTTGTAATGCATGCTAGACATTTTTCAACAAATATCATTAAATATTGACATTAATCAATAATGATTAACCAATAGAAATATATCGCCCCTAGGAATAAAGCAAGTTCAAATGAATATATAATTCAAAATTATTTTGTAGAGTTTGAAAATCTTAACTATGTTGTACTTTTGGTTTTAATTGAAACAACCAAACATCCTTTTGCCCCTGTTGTTAAATTCTCATTTTTAACTATTAAAATTCTAAGCTATCATACTGAGAATAAAAACCTTAAAACATTTTACACCTGTGAAAGATTAGAAGATATTTTACAATGTCTAATTTAATTTAATAACATTTTTGTTGTTGTATTTGTATACATTTCATGAATAAAATAAATTTTACTGGTAACTTATGGACAACCTGTAGTGCTTAAAGATGGCTAGAATAATTGGGTCCCACTGTTGGATATTTAGGGGATGGAAAAGACAATAGCATAATTTTGGAAAAAATGCTAGAATTTCAACAGATTTAATAAAATAACTAACTTTCTCATTATTTAGCTGGTGTTCTTATATAAAATTATGAATAAAGGTTTTTTACATAAATGTAAACATTAAAACAAGCAACTTAGTATCATAGAACCAGCGGCTATTTTAGGTGCAAAGGGTATCAAAAGAACAATAAAGAAATACAAAATTCTAATTATGTATTGAAGCAGTATGGTCAGTTGAATTTCAGTATATTACTGGTACTTATTTTATCTTGTTGGTGAGATTTGACTTGAAAATATACATGCTTGAAACTAAATACTGCTACAATTTACCATTTCTGTCAACTGACTGATATCAGCAACACATTTGAAACATATTTTATTTTAAACGTGTTTTAAACATTTTATTTTAAACAAAGTTTTCTTGAAGAATGAGTTGAAGCACGAGTGTATTAGAATTCTTATAATAATGAGAGAAACTCAACACACGAAAAGCTGTTAAAACAGCAAAATGTTGTCAATGACGGCGTCAGGTAAAATTTACTTCAAAAGACAGAAATCAGTGGCTAGAGGTGTGTTGACCCTCAGAAGTGATAGAAATAGGGGAGCAGAGGAAGAAAAGGAATGAAACAAGATCAAACAAACATCATCTGACCTCTTAAGCTCTCATACCAGATGTAGTTTTGCATGATTTAACTTGATTATTGAGTTTAACAATAATAGGTGTCCGCCAGGGCGCAGTTCTAAATCTCCTCATATTAGTTATAAGCCTCCAGGCTAAAGCATAGATGTTTAACCCTTTAACATTTACATTACTCTATATTTACTATTGTATTTTCACAGTAAGGACTTCAGCTCCCATATTATTAAATCTATGAGATTTTGATATTATTTATTTTGAGAACAATACCTTAATGTCAGTACAAGTGGCTGGAATAGAAAGGGGTGAGAGAATTCTGGCTGGATACAGCTGGTTTAAATTCTAAAGGGTTAAGACTGATTATCTAATGGAATTCTAAAATGTTTTATTTTTCTGACTTTCTCTAAAACATTTTTGTATAAATATTGTTACCAAACCAGATCATTACAATAACTAGCAGAAAAACCACTCTTCGGGTGGTTTTCTGTTAGCATGTGTAGTGTGTATATTGATATTATACACAATATAAACCTTATGATATAACGATGCAAATATATGAACGTTTACATAAGTGTTATAATATAGCATCCGTTATATCATAGCCGGAAGTATTGTCATTTGAAAATATTAAAACAAGTGAATCTTAAAATAAGCAATCATTATATATAAGAATATTTATGTTTAATCAACAGCTACGAAATTTAGTACATAAATTATGTAATATTCATTCATTATTCAAAGTAATCTGACTTATTTTACTGACGAGATAAAACGGATATATTCAGGACATATTCCAACACTCCTCCCTTTATTGTATTATGATATCAAAACGATACTTACATTTTGAATAGTTTATTTTAAGAGTTCCAGTAAAGTAAATAATATGAATCTTTGAACTACGAATTCATAAAATTCAGAAATATCATAGGATAAATCTACAAATGGGACACAAACAAAACAAGAGAAAAAAAATAGAAATTTGAACTGACTGATATATAAACTGAAATAACTGATATATAACTGTAATAACTGATGTATAACTGTAATAATTGATATATAACCGTAATAACTGATATATAAACTGAAATAACTGATATATAACTGTAATAACTGATATATAAACTATAATAACTGATATATAAACTATAATAACTGATATATAAACTATAATAACTGATATATAAACTGTAATGACTGATATATAAACTGTAATGACTGATATATAACTGTAATGAGTGATATATAAACTATAATAACTGATATATAAACTGTAATGACTGATATATAACTGTAATGACTGATATATAAACTGAAATAACTGATATATAACTGTAATAACTGATATATAAACTGTAATGACTGATATATAACTGTAATGACTGATATATAAACTGAAATAACTGATATATAAACTGTAATAACTCATATATAACTGTAATGACTGATATATAACTCTAATGACTGATATATAACTGTAATGACTGATGTATAACTGTAATAATTGATATATAAACTGTAATAACTGATATATAACTGTAATGACTGATATATAAACTGTAATGACTGATATATAAACTTTAATAACTGATATATAACTGTAATGACTGATTTATAACTGTAATAACTGATATATAACTGTAATGACTGATATATAAACTTTAATAACTGATATATAAACTGTAATAACTCATATATAACTGTAATAACTGATATATAAACTGTAATAACTGATATATAAACTGTAATAACTGATATATAACTGTAATGACTGATATATAACTGTAATAACTGATATATAACTGTAATAACTGATATATAACTGTAATGACTGATATATAAACTGTAATGACTGATATATAAACTTTAATAACTGATATATAACTGTAATGACTGATATATAATTGTAATAACTGATATATAACTGTAATGACTGATATATAACTGTAATAACTGATATATAAACTGAATCACTAGAAAAACATGTCAATATATAAACAATAACAGTGTGAAGTCAAATGCAGAATCTTTTTTAAATGTAATTAAAAAATGACAGATAAATTTAAAAAAAACTGTTTAAAATATAAATTAAAAAATTATTTGATCTTTCATTGTAGTTAACAGCATCTTATATTCACTGTTAAAAGAATAATTAATTTTTGGAAAGTATGAACTATGTTCGCAAGAATAAGCTATATAATTTACTATAAAGAAATAAGAAAATATCATCAACTATTCTTCTGGTATTTTACTGTTGGTTACAAATATTAAATGATTTAGTTCAGCTCTAATATTTTCCTTCAAGAGTAATATTGTAAAGTTAACATACTACAGACAAAGCTAAGAAATTAAATTGAAGCGAACAATATAAATATAATTACGTCTTTTGAAGCAAAGATTTTCCTGTAATATATAACAACTAGAAACATAGTACTAATCATAAAGCTTTTTGAAGATTAATATATATGACCAAGAAAGTTTCACAGCTATTGATGGCACAAACGATAATGAAGGACTTCTTTCTAGAATGAGGATGTTTTCATTTTATTTCCAATTTATGGTTATTAATTTATTGGTAATCCCTTCTGAATTTCATTCCTTTGTAAGAGTATCTTCAAAGTCTCAAGACTGAAGAAAGAATTCTAAAGTAACTTATGGATGTCCCCACTAGATGTGAATAATCTGTGTACTAATACAAAATAGCACAAAGAAGTACCAAATTAATATAAAGAAAATTGCTTTCATTTATCTTATGATACAGCATAAGTATTTCAAGTATAGATTGAACCATTAACCTAAGAGATATCAGTAAATGATAAGTTACATTTATTCTCAACCAGATTCTGGTATTTTCTTTTGAAGTAATGAAAAGCGAACTAAATGAAACATTAGATCACACACCTAGTCTTAAAGTCATACACTGCAACTATTATTTCTCTCCCTTTTTTTTTAATTTTCAACTAAAAATCTTCACTTTTCTTTTCATTATTCTCAACATCTCCATTATCAAAACTGATAAGAACGTGTACCAATTTCTATTTGTTTATTCATTCTTTCTTTCTTCCTTTCTTTCTTTTTTTTATTTATTTATTTATTTAATTTGGAATTTTCATACAATACAAATAAATCACATCTAATTTAATTGATTAAGAGAGAAGCAGTTATTTCTAATGTTGCTATACATGTAAGTATATCATATAATATATATATATATCTATATATCTATATATATATCATCATCATCATCATCATCATCATCACCGTTTTACGTCCGTTCTTCCACGCTAGCATGGGTTAGACGGGTTGTCCTGTTGTGGGCAGTGTCTGGTCGGCTGACCATGCCTTGCTCATACAGGAACTGATCTGGCTTGATTTCTACAGCTGGATGCCCTTCCTAACACCAACCTCATTTACAGTGAGTGCTGGGTGCTTTTTCGTGGCGCCTACACGTCCACTTTACAGTGTGGGCTGGGTGCTTTTTTGCCGTGGCACCTCCACGACCACCTTGCGGTGGGGGGGGGGGGCATATTGTTTATATGCTTCAGCATGTACCCATGGGAGGTCGGGTACCCTGTATTACTGCGTGACGCCAGAAGTCACGGTCGTGTGTCATTGACTTTGAGAGGTGTAGTTGGGTAAGGTCGGCTTTTATCACCTCATCCCAAGTCATCTTGGGTCTCCCCACTCCGCGGTTTCCATCAACTTCTAGTGCTCTGCACCTTTTTATGCAGCTGTCATCCTTCATACGCATCACATGTCCATACCAGCGTAACCGCCTCTCCTGCACGCAGCATTTGATTCCTCTTATGCTCAGTCTCTCTCTCAATTCATTTATGCTTTGTCGTTCACGTATATTACTGTTACACATCCATCGGAGCATGCAGGCTTCGTTTCTCTCTAATCTACGTAAGTCTTCCACCTTCAGCGCCCAGGTCTCACTACCATGCAACATCGCTGTTCGGATACACGCATCATACAGTCTGCCTTTCATTCTGAGGGAGAAGCCTTTTGCAGCTAGCAGTGGTAGTAGTTCCCTAAACTTCTTCCATCCCGTTCTTACCCTAGTTATTGTACTTTCTGAGCACCCACCTCCGTTGCTAATTCGGTCACCTAGGTAGCAGAAGCTGTCTACTGTTTCTACAGGGCCCTCCCAGAGATTGGTGGTACTTGTTTCCTGTGGCTGTTTGCTTGCTGTTTCAGCACAGCTGCTGCATGTGAATCCTACATTCTTAATTAAGCTTCCTGAGATCCCGCTACATCTCTTGTGTACCCATTGTTTGCATTTGGGGCAAAGAATGGAGTTCCTACCTACACCTTTCCTACATACTGAGCAAGGCCATTTCCCTGAGGGGATCTGGGTTCTGTTTTCTCGTCTACTTATAAGGACCTTAGTCTTTGTCATGTTGACTTTGAGGCCCTTTCTCTCTAGTCCCTGCTTCCAGGTTTGGAATTTATTCTCTAGTTCTACCATAGATTCAGCTATGAGTGCGAGGTCATCAGCATACAGGAGTTCCCATGGGCATCCGGTCTTAAACTCCTCCGTTATTGCCTGCAGGACTATGATGAACAGGAGAGGGCTAAGAACAGAGCCCTGGTGGACCCCAACCTGTACGCTAAATTCCTCGCTATACTCATTGCCAATCCTAACTTTGCTGACTGCTCCCCTATACATGGCTTGTACCGCTTTCACAAGCCATTCATCTACTCCTAGTTTTCTAAGAGCCCACCAGATTACTGCACGTGGAACTCTGTCAAAGGCTTTCTCAAGGTCGACAAATGCCAAGTAGAGTGGCTTACTTTTAGCTAGGTACTTTTCCTGTAATTGCCTCACAAGGAAGAGCGCATCAGTGGTGCCTTTCCCTGGAACAAACCCAAATTGCATCTCGTCTATATTCACCCGGTCCCTAATCAGCTGTGCTATAACTCTTTCTGTTACTTTCATGACCTGGTCCATCAACTTTATACCTCTATAGTTTCCTCTATCTAGTGCATCGCCTTTACCTTTGTAGCAGTTGACAATGATGCTACTGCACCAATCTTTTGGTATGGCCCCCTCTAGTATTACCTGGTTAACGATACGTGTGGTTATAGTGTGACCTACAGACCCAGATGCCTTCAGCATCTCGGCAGCTATACCCGATGGACCGGTTGCCTTCCCTATCTTCATATATATATATATATACGTATATGTATCTAAATCTATCTATCAATCTAACTTACTATCTCTCACACTCTCTCACTCTCTCTCTCTCTCTCTCTATATATATATATATACATATATACACATACACACATACACACACACACACACACACTTATATATATATATATATTTATTAAAATAACAGATTAAAGTTTAAGCAAAGAATCTTCTGAAGATCCTGTTATGGGTGAATGCAACCCTTTCTAGCAGGTTAGTAGCTCTGATTAACTAACTTTGTCTATGACAGCTAACCCATGCCAGCATTATTTTGATGTATATACGTATATATATACATACATAATATAACACACACATACATGTATATATATATATATATATATATATATATATATATATATATATATATATATATATATATATATATATATATATAACAAAGAGGCTGTGGTAAGATACCAGGTGGACCATATTGCACCATGGTAAAGTAGGTGTCAGCTAAAAGCACTCAGTACTCACTGTAAATGTAGCTGGTATTAGGAAAGACATCCAGTTGTAGAAACCAAGCCAAAATCAGTTCTGTATGAGCAAGATGGGATCATCTGATCTGGCCTATTTTACAACAGGACAACTCGTGTAACCCATGGTAACATGAAAAAATGGACGTTAAACAGTAATGAGGATAATGATGATGATAATGGTGATATATATATATATATACATACATAATATAACACACATCATCATCATCATTTTATGTCTGCTCTTCCCTGCTTGCAAGGGTTGGACGATACACATATATATATATGTAAAGTTTGTATATATATATATATATATATGTGTATGTATGTAAAGTTTGTTTATATATATATATATATATAGATAGATAGAGAGAGAGAGAATTAAGGTGTTTGCTCCAACATTGTTGTAAACATGCATGTATGTATAGTTTGTATATTGAATAATATATATGTAAGTAAGTGCTGGCACACTTACCACGTTCCAGCAGAAGCAAGAGAGAAGTCATCGACAGCTGTTTCTGGCTTGTTTGGCTGTTGTCAAGGTAACGTGTCCCTCTACCTCGCCTTCATACTGGATCTCAAATAAGTCACAAACATATAGTTTCAATACTTATGGTATTGGTTGATTAGCTTCATTTGCATACAGAGCTGTAGGCTGGCTCAGCCTGAACAAGAAATAGAAATAAGGTGTTCATTAAGGGATGTTTTACCTTGAAATGGTGACTCAAGCCAGCAACAGCTGTTGGTGACTTATGTATTGCTTCTGCTAGATCTTGGGAGGTGGCGCTAGTCACCACCTTTAAAATCTATAACTAAAGGGCTATCAAATGTTTATTTGTAAACATATCATATATTATTCAATATATAAACTTTACATACATGTATATATACAACAAATTTCCAGCACAGTTTGAGACAGTTGGAGAGATTGTTGTCATATTTACAACTATGTTGAAGCAAATACCTTAATTAGCTCTCTCTCTCTCTCTCTCTCTCTCTCTCTCTCTCTCTCTCTCTCTCTCTAAATATATATATATATATATAGTAATAATAATAAATTTGAAGACTAAAATCCAAAGAGGGCTCGATAAGGATAAATATATATCAAATATATAAGAACCGTAGAGCAAATATTTATTAAAATAACAGATTAAGGTTTAAGTAAAGAATCGCTGCTTTCACCCTTAACGGGATCTTCAGAAGATCCCGTTAAGGGTGAAATTAAAGTTGAAATTTATGCTGGGTCGTTCACGCACATTTATACTGCACATCCAACGGAGCATGCTTGCTTCATTTCTCTCCAGCCGTCGCATATCCTCTGCAGTTGCTGCCCATGTCTCACTACCATGCAGCATCGCGCTCCTCACACAGGCATCATACAACCGGCCTTTCGTACGCAGGGAGAAACCCTTTTTCCTCAACAGAGGAAGCAGCTCCCTAAACTTCTTCCAACCCGTCCTTATTCTAGATACTATGGCCTTGGAACACCCTCCTCCCATGCTAATCTGATCTCCTAGGTACCGGAAGCTATCCACCACTTCTATAGCGCCCTCCAGCATTTAAAAAATGTGTCTATCAATGCGACTTCTACTGTCTAATTTCCCTGTACATCTACTGCATACATATTTCTCCCTACCTGTTAGTTTGCCTGCTATCCCGCTACATCTCTTGTGTACCCAGGATCTGCATTGTGTGCATTTTATAGAATTTATGCCAGTTCCTTTTCTGCATATCGAACATGGCCATTTCCCTGATGGAATCAGGGTTTTGTCCTCTTTTCTACTCATCAACACTTTTGTCTTAGCTAGGTTCACCCTCAGTCTTTTTGCTTCCAACTGCTGTTTCCATAGCCAGAATTTATTCTCTAGCTCCTCTACTGATTCTGCTATAAGAACCAGATCGTCAGCATAGAGAAGTTCCCATGGACAGCCAGTCTTAAACTCCTCTGTTATGGCTTGGAGGACTATAATGAACAAGAGCGGGCTGAGGACCGAACCCAGATGTACTCCTACTTGTATCTGGAATTCCTCACTAAACGCCATTCCTACCCTGACTTTACTGAGAGTACCTCTGTAAAAAGTTTGCACTGTCCTCACAAGCCATTCCTCAACATCTAGCTTCCTTAGGGACCACCAGATGACAGATTGGGGTACCCTATCAAAGGCCTTCTCTAGGTCAACAAAGGCTAAGTATAGTGGCTTATTTTTCTCTAAGAACCTCTCTTGCAATTGTCTCACCAAGAAGAGGGCATCTGTTGTACTCTTCCCAGGCACAAAACCAAACTGCATCTCATCTAGTTTGACCCTTTCTCTAATTAGTTGTGCTAATATCCTTTCAGCCACTTTCATAACCTGATCTATCAGTTTTATACCCTTATAATTGCTCCTATCCAGAGCATCCCCTTTACCTTTGTAGCAATTTATGAGAATACTGCTGCACCAGTCTTTGGGTATGACACCACCATATATAGCCTGGTTGATGATGCGTGCAACCAGTTTAGTGCCTACGTCCCATTATGCCTTCAGCATCTCAGCAACTATTCCCGATGGTCCAGCAGCCTTACCATTTTTCATTTCCCTAATCGCCTCTTGGACCCTATATTCGTCAATCTCAATAGCTGGTCCCTCTGTCGGATCTACTAAGAGTAATTTCTCTCTCTCCCATTCGTTCTCCACATTCATCAGTCTCTCATAATGACATTTCCAGGCCTCCTTTTTCTGATTATTTGTGACACTAAGTACACCGGCATCATCCCGGACACATTTATCTCCAACAACATCCTGATTTGCATTGACACACTGCCTTGCAATGTGGAACACCGCACGCCTCTGATCTTCCCGGCGCAGAAATATATATATATATATATACAAACTTTACATATATATATATGTGTATCGTCCAACCCTTGCAAGCAGGGAAGAGCGGACATAAAATGATGATGATGATGTGTGTTATATTATGTATGTATATATATATATATATATTGTTATACTTTGGTAGGGTCATGTTGCCAATAAGAAACACACGTACCAGTTGCTTTCACTTCAATTTATTATAATAAATTGAAGTGAAAGCAACTGGTGCATGTGTTTCTTATTGGCAACATGACCCGACCAAAGTATAAAAATATTGGTTTCAACACACGTTTTCAGATAAAGAATCTTGCTAAACCAATTCAGAAACGAAATATATATATATATATATATATCACCATTATTATCATCATTATCCTCATTAATGTTTAACGTCCATTTTTTCATGTTACCATGGGTTACACGAGTTGTCCTGTTGTAAAATAGGCCAGATCAGATGATCACATCTTGCTCATACAGAACTGATTTTGGCTTGGTTTCTACAACTGGAGGTCTTTCCTAATACCAGCTACATTTACAGTGAGTACTGAGTGCATTTAGCTGACACCTACTTTACCATGGTGCAATATGGTCCACCTGGTATCTTACCACAGCCTCTTTGTTATATATATATATATATATATATATATATATATATATATATATATATATATATATATATATATATATATATATATATACATGTATGTGTGTGTGTGTGTTATATTATGTATGTATATATATATATATATATACATCAAAATAATGGTGGCATGGGTTAGCTGTCATAGACAAAGTTAGTTAATCAGAGCTACTGACCTGCTAGCTAATAAACTTGAAACTAGTACAGCGTTCCTTTGTCAGTGTTGAACAAACGAGCAACGATGGTTGCTAGACACTACGGCTTAATACGGGATGTTTGTTTACAAACACACCGAGCATTATAATAAATGTTCGGTGAATCCACACGTACATATATATATGTGTGCATGTATGCATATATATATACATACTACTGTACGTCTGTATACATATATGTATGTACGTGTACATACTTATATTTAAGTAACAGCCGTACTAAGAGTGGGAAATGAAATTTTGTTTCATTTTTTCCGTTTATCGTTTTCGGTGCGCACGGCCGATTAACCCACTCGATATGAAAATTGGGCTACTCCACCGTTAATATGCATAAGGTAAATATATACGTTCAACAATCTGGCAGGAAGGTATACGTTGCTGACGATAGCTAATAAGCTTGAAACTAGTACAGCGTTCCTTTTTCAGTGTTGAACAAATGAGCAACGATTGTTGCTAGACACTACGGCTTAATACGGGATGTTTGTTTACAAGCACACCGAGCATTATAATAAATGTTCGGTGAATCCATACGTACATATATGTATATGTATACATACTACTGTACGTCTGTATACATATATGTATGTACGTGTACATGCTTATATTTAAGTAACAGCCGTACTAAGAGTGGGAAATGAAATTTTGTTTCATTTTTTCCGTTTATATATATATATATATATACATATATACATATATAACATATATATATATACATATATAACATATATATACATATATATACATATATACATATATACATATATAATATATATATATAACTTTTATGCAAGTAATCTCAGTTTTCATGGGATCAACTCATTTTAAATAAATGAGTGGATGCAGATAAAATAATTTCAAAATGTTGCAAACAAAATTAAACATGTATAGCATATTCAAATAACTCTTACTGGAAACTTCAAATAGACAAAACGGACATCAAACAAGAGTCTGACACAGAAGTTATACTTTGAATGCAGGCATAAAGGAAAATAGATAAAATGAGTCTGCATTTGATGAGGGGAAATAGAAAGCAAGAAAATTAAAGCTTATAAACTAACAAGCTGTGTGTATCCATATATATATATATATATATATATATATATATATATATATATATATATATATATATATATATATATGTACATATATATATCTCTATATATATATGCACACATACATACACACACATGTATATATGTGAGTGAAACCTGGAAAATGACTGCTAAAATTCTTTAGAAGCTCAACATTTTCCAATAAAGATACCTCAAGAAAAATCTTGAAAAATCACTTATCAAGACCAGATTACTAATGTAATGGTGCTGAAGAGAAGTAGTAGACTGACACCATCACTAAAAGGCACCTGAAACTGACTGAACACATTCTGGAACTTCTGTAGCAATGAGATGGATCCCAGGCAATGGTCATCGGAAAAATGGAAGGCCCAAGAAAACCTGGTACTCAACTTTCAAAGATCTCCAGACTGGAAAACTAAGCAAGATGCTACAGCTGATTATGTAAGTTGGAGAAGATTCATTGCCCAATATGCCCCAGAGCACAGGAGGACCTAAGACTAAAACTAATATATATATATATATATATATATTATTCAAAATATTAATAAATGAAAAGTATTCTCATAACCAAAATATATATTTTATTATACATATTTCAAAGGTACAATGGTGTTTAAGTACGTTTTCATCATATAAAATATCTGAGAGATTGGATATGCAACATACCGCCAAGATTTTGATTATTCCTGTAGTGGTAGTGATTTATTTCACCAACCCTCAACGTTTTTATACCACAAATAATATGATAAACTTAGAGAAGAAGAGGACGTAGAGCAAGGTAGAAATATATAAGGTGAGTTGAGAGGGAAAATTGTATTCGTTGAATAATCAACGAACCATATAAACTTCGGTTTTATATATATATATATATATATATATATATATATATAGACCCACACATAATTACTCCACCTCACAAAATTGCAAGTTCACTTTTATGGCAACAATTCAGCTCCAACCAGCTCTAGCCTCTTTGATGATCTGGACCAGCGTCCGTCACACTGTACAATAGACCCTGTTAAATTTAGCACCCTATATGCATTCATTGATGCCTATAATCATGCAGTGAATCATGAAAGTAGGCCCTATATATCCCAACTTAGTCATAGGATTCCTTGAACAAAAGATTCACAGCCAATCTCTGTTACTATGTAGAGACACATTTCACAATTCATATCTTTTGCTCTGGCAGCAGTTCGTTTGTCCTCCCCTTTTGCCTGCCTTTTATTGTATGTGGTCCTAGATGTGTGTATTACTTCTCCTGTTTTTTTTCTCCTTGTTTTCCTTTTTCCTTTCTGTCTTTTTTATTCTTTTTATTTGTAATATTATGTTGACAGTTATGCCTTAATAAATCAATTAATATGTATATAAAAAGAAATAATAAATAATTGTTTCTACTTTAGGCACAAGGCCAACAATTATCCCAGTGCATTACTGGTACTTTATTTTATCGACCCCGTAAGGATGAAAGGCAAAGTTAACCTCGGCGGAATTTGAACTCAGAATGGCAAGGGCCGTAACTATGCGTAAAAGCATGGCGTCCGACCCTCTACCAATACTGCCAATCCACCAAAGAAATAATAATTGTTTCTACTTTTGGCACAAGGCATGCAATTATCCCAGAGCATTACTGGTACTTTATGAAATAATAAATAATAATAAAAAGGTATCATGATGATTGTTTTATCTTATGGCAGGAAAACTTTGATACACTCACATAATTCGAGAATATAATTAATAGCCTTAATCATATAATTGTTTCTACTTTTGGCACAAGGCCAGCAATTACCCAGTACATTACTGGTACTTTATTTTATCAACCCCATAAGGATGAAAGGCAAAGTTAACCTTGGTGGGATTTGAACTCAGACTGTAAAAGGCCATAACTCTATGCTACAAAGCATGGTGTCTGATGCTCTACCAATACTGCCAAATCCTTAATCATATAATAATATCCAATTCACAATGGAGTTTAATATCCACACAAAACACACACACACATAAAACTACTATCTGGACCATTACTATGAATGGGAAGAGCATTTTCTATTTTTAAAGGTACACATACACACAGGCACACACACACACACACACACACACACACACACACACACACACACACATGCACACACACACACACGCGCGCATATACACACACACACACACACACACACACACATGCACACACACACACACACACACACACACACATACACACACATACAAGACAAAAGAAAAAGTCTATATCCATTATTTACCTTTTTCAGTTTCTTTCACAAACCCCAAACACTGACCTTTTGTCAAAATTGAAGCCAATCCACCTTAACATTTAGCACGCTGAATTGTTTTTATGAATTGCTTCCCTTGACACTGCATTATGTATTAAAGGGAGATTGCTCTATTGGCGACATATATCGCCAACAGTACCCAGAGTGTTAATACCCACATAAAACACACACACAAACAACAAAAATACCATCTCCACCATTATTATGAATAAGAGCATTATTATGGATAGGGCGGTGGATTGGCAGTATCGGTAGAGGGTCGGACGCCATGCTTTCTAGCATAGTTACGTCCCTTTACAATCTGAGTTCAAATCCCGCCGAAGTTGACTTTGCCTTTCATCCTTACGGGGTCGATAAAATAAAGTACCAGTAATGCACTGGGTAATTGCTGGCCTTGTGCCTAAAGTAGAAACAATTATGAATAAGAGCATTTTCTATGTTTAACCAAGTGATTTCAATTGAATCCTCACCTATTGAACTCCACCTCTACCCTCACCTCCACACCTTCATAAAGAACATATATAAAAGAAGAAATTTTAACAGAAAATCCATGTATATTATATTCAAACAGTTCACAAAATACATGAAACAATTTTTCTAAATAGTTAATATTTGATACGATTGTAATACCAGTTGAAACCAGTTTTATTTAATGCATCAATTATAAAATTATTCATTCTGTCGGATTAAAGAAAAAGTAATCTTTAAATATACTTCTGAGTTTTTTCACCTTCACTTTTTAACTATAAATATATATATATTATCATCATCATCGTTTAATGTCTATCTTCCACACTAATATGAGTTTAGACGGGGGTATATAGTTATGTAATAAACAACATAAGATAATTATTTCATTTACCAGTGGTTTCTTGAAGACAGATATTTATGTCTGTCTTCATTCACCAGAAGAAAAGTTATTTATGAAATTGAAATAGTAATAGGGATTTGAAAACAGAGTATAGGATAAATGAAAGTGAGGCGCACACTCTCTTTTCTATGGAAATGCTTCATTTATATCATCATCATCATCATCACCGTTTTACGTCCGTTCTTCCATGCTAGCATGGGTTAGACGGGTTGTCCTGTTGTGGGCAGTGTCTGGTCGGCTGACCATGCCTTGCTCATACAGGAACTGATCTGGCTTGATTTCTACAGCTGGATGCCCTTCCTAACTCCAACCTCATTTACAGTGAGTGCTGGGTGCTTTTTCCATGGCGCCTACACGTCCACATATATATTTAACTATAAATATATATAAATATATATTTATGTATGTATATATGTAACTATGTGTGTTGTCCTGGGTATGACATTAAACTGCATTCAGTGGCAAGGCTCCAGTTCGGAAGATTGGGAGATCGGGAGTTCAGGAGCTGTGGAGAATGTGGAGTTACCCCTTAGTTGTTATCACTCCCAGGTCTGTTCTGGCCCAGAGTAGCAGTACCTGTTAGGACCCTCTTTATGGGTTAAATAATTACCTTAATCGAGTGGCGCCGGCAAGGTATTATCAGCCATTGAAAAGAAAAGATAGATGTATGTATGTAAGTATGCATGTATGTATGTGGGTTTGTAAGTATGTATGTATGTATCTATATATGTCTATGTGTCTAATCCATGCAACCATGGAGAGAATAGATGTAAAACAGTGATTATGTTGATTTCATGATATATATATACAGGGTGTCCTCCAAAAAATGTATGCACACTTCAATAGAATTCTAATAAAAATGTGTATACATTTTTGGGAGACACCCTGTATATATATATATATATATATATATGATGGCTGCCCCCTCGTTATCGAGTATGGGCATTGCACGAGAAAAAGATAAAAATAAATAAATAAATAAATAAATAAATAAATAAAAAAATAAAATAAGATAAAAAAAAGAAATATATATATATATATATATACACACATACATATACATATATACACATATATATATATACACACACATATACATTAATAACAATAATAATAATAATAATAATAATAATAACAACAATAATAATGTTTTCTTTATTAACCACAAAGGTTTACATAAAGTAGACATTAAGGACAGTACAGGACAATACAGGACGGTACAAATGGGCATTTCTGCGTGTAAAAAAAAACAGAGGATGTAATAAAATAACAAAGAAAAATTCCCCAATAGGGGGAGACTTCCGATGGACATTTGTGGAGAAAGCCCATTAAAAGACCACAGTGACCCTGACCACCAGGGCAAGTGCCCTCTCCCAGCTTTCCACCTTTAATTTATAAACCCACAAGTCAGCAATGCTCGGACACTGGACCAGTGCGTGCAGGACGGTTTCGTCGCCCTGTGCGCATCTCGGACATGCCCGGCTGATGGCACCTCCATGCCTGTAGAGTTTATCCCAAACTGGCAAAGCTCCCCGGTAGCACTGCCAGGCCAGGGATTTCTGGAAGTTGTCCATAGGTCCCGGCCCGAAAGTCCTTCCGAAGAGATTGGCTAGTTGATTTTCGTCGACGCCCAGAGTTTCTCCAAGTACGTCGTCGCTCTTCCCCTCCACTAATCCTCTATAGAACGCCAAGGTGGAGTTTCCACCGATCACATTGCCCGATTGGTCGAGGGCTGTGAGCGCCTGAAGACATTCCAGTCTCCAAGCGCTCCCTCTCGGTCTTCGTTTGACCCAGGACTGCAGCTCCGTCAAGGAGACTATCTGGGGAAAGACGTGTCTAGCAAACGGCGACCACACCTGATCACCGTCGAGGAAGAGGTGGAGATGTCGTAGCCTGAGCGCGTGTCTGCGCATCATCAGCCACGGCATGCCCAGCCCTCCACGTAGTGGGTGTTGACAGCAGATGGACCGCCTGACCATCGCAGCGCGTCCCTTCAACAAAAAGCGAAAGAGCAAACGCTCCAGCGCAGTCAGGCGGGGCTTAGAACAAGGTACGACGGTCAGGCGGTAGTAGATGACGGACGCGATGTACGCGTTAGCCACCTCCGCTCGACCTTTCAGGGATAGCTTCCTCTCCGCCCATTTCTGGGTGAGAGAAGCCACCCTGCTCGTCACCTCGTCCCAGTTTTTGTCCGTCTGGAGGTCCGGACCGAACCAGACCCCTAGCAATTTAACCAGTCCGCCAGATCGCTGCCATGCACAACAATAATAATATACATATACATATATACATACACACACACGCACACACATAAACATATCTATACACACACACGATAGCAACTAACAGCGTTGCGATCGAATGTGGCTTTTTAGCCCAGCCAATGATCTAAAATGTCTTGCACATCGAGGGTGCTTAGAGATAGGACAACATACGCTGTCTTTTCGTGGAGTAAGTTTTTAATTAATTTTTGTATTCTGAACATCAAAATACAACAATTTTTTGGTCACTGGACTCGGGAATGTCACGACAGAAGTTTGTGGAAGTTACACAAATATTTTCGTATATTTTACCAGAGCAATCCTCTTTTATATTTTACATATTACATTTACTTACATCTCAATATAACATGGCTAAAATTCAAATTTTGCAAAGAGAAGAAAACGGACAAATGAACTAGATACATCTCACTGTCCCCCACCACCACAATAACGTCTACACTCTCTCCCCACCATCACATGTCATTACCCTATCTAGACTAAAGTCACCGACCTGTTGTCAAACTCTCTACTCTGTGTTGAATGTGTATAAATATATATATATATATATATGCAAAAGTTTTTATTATTTTTTCTCCTTCTTTCTTTTCCTCCCACCTCTCTATCTCTCTCTCTCTGTTTTCTCCTCATCTCCATTTTTTTTCTTTCAGTCTGCCTCTTCTCTAACTGTGCTTAACACTATAACTAAATAATTACCGTACTCCCTCCCTCTTAAATCTCCCAATTTGTATGATGAATTATTATTTGTGGATTGGCAGTATCGGTAGAGAGTCGGACGCCATGCTTTCCAGCATAGTTACGTCCTCCCTTTACAGTCTGAGTTCAAATCCCGCCGAGGTTAACTTTGCCTTTCATCCTTACGGGGTCGATAAAATAAAGTACCAGTAATGTACTGGGTAATTGATGGCCTTGTGCCAAAAGTAGAAACAATTATTATTCATCTGTTGCCTTCGGTTGCCTCTTTTTTTTACCTCCTCTTTCTCACTCCCCTATTTCTCTCTATTTCTCTCTGTTTTTCTTTACATACATTTCTTCTTTCTCTCCGTCTTTATTTGTAACTGTGATTAACACTAAATATTTATAAACACTTCACTACCAAGCCAGCCTCCTACCTTAATGGTCGCTATATTTATGGTACGTTAAAATTATTTATAAAACTGGTTATATATTGTATTTTATCTGACGAAGGCATGCCATATTTTTAATATGGTATCCCTGAAATATGTATAATGAAATAAATATGGTTTTATAAATATAGTTTCCATTTGTTTAATATCGTATATATATATATATATATATATATATATATATATATATATATATATATATATATATATATATATATATATATAGAGAGAGAGAGAGAGAGAGAGAGAGAGAGAGAGAGAGAGAGAGAGAGAGAGAGAGAGAGAAAACGTCGGTAAACAAACTTTTGAACAGCAAAATTGAACGTTCTCTATACTGTAACCATCGTTTGAAAACGACTTTTTCTTTTTTTAAATGCATATAATGTTACCTTTTTACACCAACGTTTGCAAATTTCTGTCTTATATGTTTATACACTAGATATGGCTTTCTATAATAATAGTACTAAACACTGTTTTTCTGGACCCCTTTAGAAATAACCTGCTACTATAATAGCCCTAATAACTTGTCTGTGACATTGTACCACTTTGACCCCTCTAACTAAATTTTGTCCGAACAACACCACTAGAAGTATCTACTTCCCAGCCAACCTTAGCACGCCTCATTAAGCTAACTGCTGCCAAAACATTCTCTCTTCACAATCTCTACTAGTCTGACAGTCTTAAACCCTAAGACTCCCTCCACCTTACTCACTTCCCTCTTCCCCTTCTCTTCCTACCTCCTTCTTTATCTTTTATCTAGTGTATAAAATATTTTCATATCATTCTAATACAAAGGTCTGATGGCATGGTGTGTTGGCTTACAGTGTACTTTCGGTTTTTGATAATATTTGTGTATTATTCAAATAGCGAGGTATAGGTAACTCATACACTATAGAAACAATTGTTACCTAATAAATTCTATATACCCGCATTTCCATTTCGTAAATTTTTTCTCCATATTTTCTCCGGATTTTAAAACACACTTTATTATACGTTGAGCAATCTCTGACGTCAGTTGACTCCATCCAATGCAACTACTTAGTAACATTGGAATACAAATTATCTAATTCTATATATATATATATATATATATATATATATATATATATATATATATATATATATATATATATATATATGGAAAGTTATATTTAAATTGTTGGGTTACAACTAGTAAATATTTATAACTGATATAAAAGCACTCAACAAGTATTTGGAGTATATTTACGATATTAAATAAATGGAAACTATATTTATAAAACCATATTTATTTCATTATATATATTTCAGGGATATCATATTAACAATATGTTATGCCTTCTTCAGACAAAATACAATATAGACAGTTTTATAGATAAATAGATTTGACATACCGTTCAACATCGACTTGTATTTGAAAAAGTTGATTTGGCAGTGAAAAATTGTAAACAGAAAGAAAAAAAGAAAGAAAGAAAGAAGGAAAGAAAGAAAACGAAGAAAAAGAAGAAAAAGAAGAAATGCATGCAACAAAATAGAGAGATGGAAAGATAGATAAAGAGAAGAACTTCATGTAAAGAAACAGAGAGAGATATATAGAGAGAGGAAATAGATAGAGATAGATATATATAGAGAAAAGTAGGTAGTAGAACGACGTATCAATGATACATTTATTTATTTATTTATTTATTTAGCTCTAGTATTAATGTAAGGGAGATATACGTGGTTAGGACAGAAACCAGCCGTTATATAGAGAGAAAAATGAAAAGTAACCAGACATAGGTGAGGCAGAATTTAAAAACCCTATGTTTTAATGTAGAAATATTAGTTCGTATAAAAACCAGGCACTATAATGTAAATATCAGTATTCCTGAATGAGACACGTATCTATAATGTGTGAAAAGTAATGATCTTATGTCTAGTTTTAAAAATTCATATGTTTATAAAATAGCACAATGAGAATGTTCTCCGTGTGAAATAGGGGTTTGCAGAGTTGATCACGTAAATTCACATCGATGTTTGTAGTTATCATATAAACATATGAATTTTTAAAACTAGACATAAGATCATTACTTTTCACACATTATAGATACGTGTCTCATTCAGGAATACTGATATTTACATTATAGTGCCTGGTTTTTATACGAACTAATATTTCTACATTAAAACATAGGGTTTTTAAATTCTGCCTCGCCTATGTCTGGTTACTTTTCATTTTTCTCTATATATAACGGCTGGTTTCTTTCCTAACCACGTATATCTCCCTTACATTAATACTAGAGCTAAATAAATAAATAAATAAATAAATGTATCATTGATACGTCGTTCTACTACCTACTTTTCTCTATATATATCTATCTCTATCTATTTCCTCTCTATATATCTCTCTCTGTTTCTTTACATGAAGTTCTTCTCTTTATCTATCTTTCCATCTCTCTATTTTGTTGCATGCATTTCTTCTTTTTCTTCGTTTTCTTTCTTTCTTTCCTTCTTTCTTTCTTTCTTTTTTTCTTTCTGTTTACAATTTTTCACTGCCAAATCAACTTTTTCAAATACAAGTCGATGTTGAACGGTATGTCAAATCTATTTATCTATAAAACTGTCTATATTGTATTTTGTCTGAAGAAGGCATAACATATTGTTAATATGATATCCCTGAAATATATATAATGAAATAAATATGGTTTTATAAATATAGTTTCCATTTATTTAATATCGTATATATATATATATATATGTGTGTATAAACATCACTCAGTCAAACGACCAGATTTCAACCCCAACATCTACAACACCGGCACTAATGTTTACAGCAACAACAGCTTCAGAATGAATTGAAATGAACATTTACAACAACAACAGCGGCATCAAACGATAAAAAACAACAACAACAAACAAACAAAAAAAACTCAAAATATATATATACATGGTGGTGGCTGCCAACTCGTTTTCGAGTACGGCCACTACTTTATATCCATGTAGGAGAACCCCCACCGATGCGCTGAACGAGTGACATTTTAGTCCAGCCAGCAACTTGAAAACTCTGGTACAAACACTACACTTGTGACAATTACTGACACATAGTGCTGGGCACATGGTACCATGTGATGACAAGTGCAGAGAGATCTCCAGATATAAAGCAATGCCTGTGCCGTGAAGCTTTTATAGTGAGCAAAGGCACTGCACAAAGCCAGTCCCACTCTCTTAACCAAGATGATATTTACCAAAAAGAAGAACAAGTCAACATCATTGGATACCATCAGGGTTGCAGGTGTTATATCAGAGTTTTCCTTCTCCTAGAATTCTGCCTTGACAAAGGCTAAGGGGTCATCTCTCCAGGTGATTTTGGATGGCCATTGACTCTTAAGAGCTCCTTTGCCCTTTGACAGGTTTTGTTTTTAGTCCTGCAGGATGTCCAAAGTCACCCTCCTCACCAAGAAACCTTGGTGGGGTTGCCAGTTTAGTATCCAACGACCCGACCATGAGACAGGTTGTAGTGGGATACATGTTACCAGTAGCACCAACTGGTGACCTGACATAGCGAAGGTTCGTTTTCTCGGCGGGACACCGCTCTGCAACCTGCGGACACCGCGCGCCATCCAGCCTGACGGGAAAGGGTCGCGACGACGGATCGAAGGGGAAGTGCGTCCGATGCCGGCACCCCGCGAATCGCAACGCCGGCGAGGCGGTCGGCTGTCGACCCGTCGAAAAGAGAGACCGCCGCCGACGATGACGGCGCCTTCAAACAGCAGCGGACTGAGTCCCCTCGCGATCGCGGTGAACGGTCCTACCCGTTTAAATATATATATATATATATATATATATATATATATATATATATATATATATATATAAACGGAAAAAATGAAACGAAATTTCATTTCTCACTCTTAGTACGGCTGTTACTTAAATATAAGTATGTATACGTACATACATATATGTATACAGACGTACAGTAGTATGTATATATATATATACATACATGCACACATATATATATGTACGTATGGATTCACCGAACATTTATTATAATGCATTATAATAAATGTTTGGTGAATCCATACGTACATATATATGTGTGCATATATGTATATATATATATACATACTACTGTACGTCTGTATACATACTTATATATATATATATATATATATATAAATATATATATATATTAAGATAAGCAGAACAAGTAAAATTCAATCAATTTTTCAAAATACATTAAAAAATATAATATAAATATTTACCTCTTCTAGTGGCCCTTACTGATCAGTTTCGCTTTGTAAAACCTCATAAATCCGATGGATTTATGATGGAAAACCAAAGCTCATCAGAGAAGCATTTTCCCTTCCTAGGGCTAAACGTCCCAGGAACGACAAAATATACAACCTCCTGCCAGCTAATAAAGGTCTGAAAGGTCGTAAAAGTGACCCGTATGTAAACTGGACCGAAGTAAAAGCGGGAAAATCAAAGACTTGCTGTCTACAATTACTACTAAAAAAATAGCAGCCAAGTAGAGCAACAGATTTGTTCTCAACGGACGGAGAAAAAGATAGAAGTTAATATGTCCAGGGATACTAGGTACCCCTAGAAATATATATATATATATATATATATATATATATATATAGTTAAAAGATAGAGGTGTAACACACAAGTTATTATATATTGGTAAACGGAATAGAAAATGCTGACAAATTGTTCACAGTTGAAAAATGGTTTAATTAGGAATAAAAGAGTATTAGTGATTGTATGGGTTAGTATTCAGTTGTGGTTTTAAGTTTTTAAGTTTTTACCGGTTGCACATTTCTAAATGCTTTTCAAAAATAATTTTGAGATAGAGTGTCCGTGCTGTTTGCTCTGATCAGAGCAAACAGCACGGACACTCTATCTCAAAATTATTTTTGAAAAGCATTTGGAAATGCGCAACCGGTAAAAACTTAAAAACTTAAAACCACAACTGAATACTAACCCATACAATCACTAATACTCTTTTATTCCTAATTAAACCATTTTTCAACTGTGAACAATTTGTCAGCATTTTCTATTCCGTTTACCAATATATATATATATATATATATATATTGTTATACCTGGGGAGGGTCATATTTGTGTAATATTGCCAGAATTAATAACAGAACACACTTACTGTTTGGTTGGTTTTCGAGTTTCGCTTCTGTGTCCTTTATATCGGTAATCTAATTTATTCGGTCCTCAATGTTGCCATTGACTGACCAACGGTCAAAACTAATACAGATACAATATAGACACAAACACATATATATAGTTTATCAAAGTTCTTTCGTTGCACATCTACAACATCGTCAGTGGTGCTATTGTTTCCTCCCGTTGCATTGTATTTTCTACACCATCTTTATTTAGTCTGTTTATATATTTATTTATTTGTTTATTTTATTTTGTCTTCTTTGCGCATGCGTTTGCGTGTGTGTATAGTGTTTTGTTTGATGTGTGTTCTTGGTTGGGTGACTGTGTATTGGTTAATGTATTAATAACTGTGTGTTGTTGTCTGGCATGTTCGTATAGTACTGAACCGTTTTTTCATCCTTTTAGTTCCCCCCAGTGTTGGTCTATCCTTTCACCTATGCTACGAGCTGTCTCGCCTATGTATGTTGTTGTCATGTTTCTGCAAGTACCCTATGTACATCTTATGCTAGAGACTACGTTTCTAGTTTTACAGTTTATCCGGGGGTTTACCTTACATATGATACATTTCCTATTAGTACAGTGGGTTTTCTTAAAAGGGTAGGTTTTGCTGATCAGAGATTTTATGGTGGTTCCTGGCTTTTCTACCACCCTGATCTTTAAGTGGGTCTTTCTCAGGGCCTTTCTACACTGGTTAGCTAATTTCCCTCCAGGGGTAGCGTCCACAAACATGACACTCTGGTATCTCTGATTGTCATACCATGAGGTGGCTTTCCCTATCTTATGTCTAGCCCTATCTAAGCTATTCCATGATTTGCTCCTGTATAATGGGCAAATTCCTTTCATGTTCAGTTCTATGAGGGTCTTATACTTCTCCGTGGCTCCTTCGTATACTCTGACTCTGTCTCTTTGGTTGTAGCCAGAGAACTGCATGCGGTTGATGAAGTGTTGGATGTGTCTTTCCATTTCTGTTGGGTCGCACATGCGGGACACGTTCTTCATCACTCGTACCAAGTCTGCGATCAGAATATTAAACTTAGCACTACTGGACATTGCTGAGTTTTTGAGTATCAGGTATTTGGAGGCCATGGGTTTAACATAGTGTGAGTGGAGAATTTGGGCTCTCTCGTCTATAGTGTTAATCCAGAGTTCCGTGTCTAATACAGGTAGTCTATTGTTAGGGTGTTTGGAAGGGTAGTCGATAGTTACAGTTATACTCTGGTGTATGGAATTAGCTATCTGCTGGATGCTTTCCATTGTGCTACGTTCTAAATCAAACTTGTTAGTGCTCTCTTGTGGGGATGTTCTTAAAACTATATTGATATCGTCTACGTAACGAGAGTACATGATGAGGTCTATGGAACTCTCATTAAGGAGATCTTTAAGTCTCCTTTCCCACCATACCATAAAAAGGTTGGCAACGTCACCAGCTATGCTGACGCCAATGGCTGCTCCCTTATTTTGGGTGTAGATCTTCTCGTTGAACTTGAATATGTGGCCCTTTAGGGTAGTTTTGATACTAGCCCCTATTGCATGTGCGACCATTTTTCTTACCTGATCATTGTTTTGGGGGGTCCGTATAGCTTTGGTCCACCCAATTCACCTTCCCATGGGAGTCTTTTTAGCCATTGAGGTTATGGTGGTGGGGAGGGGTCTACCTCTTATGGGTCTACTGGGGCAGAAACGTCTAAGGTCATGGCTGTCTAGGTAGTCAGTGTCGTAGGTAAGTCTAAGTAGGGGGCCCAGCTCGTCTGTGTCGACGTCGCAGAACGCGCAAAACTATATATATATATATATATATATACATATATATATATATATACATATATATATATATATATATATATAAATATAAATTAGCGAGAATCGTATTTCGGCTTAGGAATTAACGAAAAACAACTTCCGAGATGTGTGGCAAGCGCTCAATGATTCAGATGAACCAGAGCTACAACATACGTTAAAGGCCAAACACAAAGAAACGACCAAGTAATTTGGGTCATATATATATATATATATGCTTGCAATCGAAAGGTTGTGAGTTCAATTTTTGGACCGGGTGATGTGTTGTTTCCCTGAGCAAGACACTTTATTTCACATTGCTCCAGTCTACTCAGCTGTAGAAATGAGATGGGACTGGGGTCCCTATCATTCCACTGTAAAGTGGACGTATAGGTGCCACGGAAAAAAAGCACCCAGCACTCACTGTAAATGAGGTTGGTGTTAGGAAGGGCATCCAGCTGTAGAAATCAAGCCAGAATCTGTTCCCGTATGAGCAAGACAAGGTCAGCCGCCTTGACAGTGCCCCCAACAGGACAACCCATCTAACCCATGCTAGCGTGGAAGAACGAACCTAAAACGGTGATGATGATGATGATGATGATGATACACAGACATGCATAGACACACACACAAATATATGTATGTGCATGAGTTCATCGGTATGTGTATGTGAACCATGTGTAAAAGTGTGTGTGTGTGTGTCTGTGTCTGTGTGTGTGTTCATGTGTGTTTGTTTTGTGTGTGTCTGTTTGTGTGTGTTTCTTTGTGTTTCTGTGTGTGTGGGTGTTTGTGTTTGTGTGTGGGTATTTGTGCATGTGTGTGTTTCTGTGTGTGTGTGCATTGGTGCACATTGAAAGAGCCACCTATGCCAACAATATTATTGGCAATGACAATTCATCTAAAATATAACAATACCTCTTTCAGCACTGAATTTCAGATCAAAACTCTTGCCAACCATTTATATAAAGGAATTATGTATATACACACACACACACACACACACATACATACATACATACATACATACATACATACATACATACATACATACATACATACATATATATATATATGGCACATGGCTTAGTGGTTAGAGCATTGGCCTTGCAATCGAAAGGTTGTGAGTTCAATTCTCAGACCGAGTGATGTGTTGTTTCCTTGAGCAAGACACTTTATTTCACATTGCTCCAGTTTACTCAGCTGTAGAAATGAGATGATAAGAACTGATTCTGGCTTGATTTCTACAGCTGGATGCCCTTCCTAACACCAACCTCATTTACAGTGAGTGCTGGGTGCTTTTTTGTGGCGCCTACACGTCCACTTTACAGTGTGGGCTGGGTGCTTTTTGCCGTGGCTCCTCCACAACCACCTTGCAGTGGGAGGGTGTGGGGGCATATATATATATATATACATATATATATATATACATCTCAAAGAACTCTGTCATCCCATCAGGTGTAATGACAATACGGAAGATGATGTGGTTGAGAGGAAGAGAAAGGCCTGGGCGGCGTGCCACAGCTTGAGATCGGTGTGGAAGTCGGACCTTCGTAGAGACCTGGAAATCCGCCTCTTCATTGCTGTAGTGGAGTCTGTGCTGCTGTATGGGTCTGAGACTTGGACACTGACCAAGAAACTCACTCAGATGGTGGATGGGTGCTACACGAGAATGCTGAGGATGGCTCTGAACATTAATCAGTATACACTGAGGATGAAAAACTCAGAGCTGTATGGGAGCATCCCAAAAGTCAGCTCAAAAGTGACACAGAGGAGACTGAGGTTGGCTGGACATGCTCACCGACATCCACAGTTGACATTGCACTCAGTGCTCCTTTGGGAGCCCCTACATGGACACACTAGAAGAGGAAGACCAAGGTTAACGTATGTTGATGCCCTAAGGACAGACACTGGTCTGTTGGAGATGCAGGACATGGCAGCGATAATGAGGGACAGAGACCGCTGGAGAGAACTCGTCCATGGATCTCGGGAATTTTACCCGCCTTAGATAGATAGATATATATATATATATATGTATATATATATATATATATATATATATATATATATATATATATATATATACAGATATATATATACGTACATATATATATATATGCATATATATATACACATATATATATAAGGGGGTGTTGTATATAAATACATAGATGCGTAGAGGAAGAGTGTTTGTGTATAGTAAATAGCTATCTCTTTCTCTTTCTCTCTCTGTATATATATGATGCCTGCATACGAACAGCAATGTTGCATGGCAGTGAGACCTGGGCATTGTGTGCAGAGGATATACGCAGACTAGAGAGAAACGAAGCTTGCATGCTCCGCTGGATGTGTAATAGTAATATACGTGAACGGCAAAGCATAAACGAACTAAGGAAAAAATTAGAAATAAGAGGGATCAGATGTTGTTTACTCGAGAGAAGGCTACGTTGGTATGGTCACGTGATGCGCATGAAGGACGATAGCTGTATAACAAAGTGCAGGGCAATAAAGATAGACGGTAGCCACGGAATAGGCAAACCCATGCAAGCGTGGAACACGGACGTTAAACGTTGATGATGATGATATATATATATATATATATATATATATATATATATGGGAGCTTCCAACAGACATGGTTGCATTCTTTTAAGGGTATGTCAATATTTGTTTATAAAACTGATCTATATTATATTTTATCTGATGAAAGCGCACCATAATTTTCTTTGTGTCCTTGAAATATGTATAATAAAATAAATATGGTTTTATAAATATAGTTTCCATTTATTAATATATTGTATTTTTACTCCAAAAATTTGTTGAGTGCTTTATATCAGTTATAAAAATATTTGCTTGTTGTATCCCAACAAATTAAATATAAATTCTACATATATATATATATATATATATATATATATATATATATATATATATATATATATATATATTTATTAAAATAACAGATTAAAGTTTAAGCAAAGAATCGCTGCTTTCTCCCTTAACAGGATCTTCTGAAACTAACAAAGTCAATGTATATATTTAGAGAGAGAGAGAGCTATTTACATATATACAAACACTCTTCCTCCCACATATATGTACTTATACCTATATTTATATATATATATATATATATATATATATGTGTGTGTGTGTGTGTGAGTGTATACGTGTTTGTGCATGTGTGTTTGTGTGTGAACATGTGTGTCCATGTGCGTGCATGTGCATGTGTGTGTGTGTGTGGCTGTATATAAGCCATATGTATTATCATCATCATCATCATCATCACCGTTTTACGTCCGTTCTTCCACGCTAGCATGGGTTAGACGGGTTGTCCTGTTGTGGGCAGTGTCTGGTCGGCTGACCATGCCTTGCTCATACAGGAACTGATCTGGCTTGATTTCTACAGCTGGATGCCCTTCCTAACACCAACCTCATTTACAGTGAGTGCTGGGTGCTTTTTCGTGGCGCCTACACGTCCACTTTACAGTGTGGGCTGGGTGCTTTTTTGCCGTGGCACCTCCACGACCACCTTGCGGTGGGGGGGGGGGGGCATATTGTTTATATGCTTCAGCATGTACCCATGGGAGGTCGGGTACCCTGTATTACTGCGTGACGCCAGAAGTCACGGTCGTGTGTCATTGACTTTGAGAGGTGTAGTTGGGTAAGGTCGGCTTTTATCACCTCATCCCAAGTCATCTTGGGTCTCCCCACTCCGCGGTTTCCATCAACTTCTAGTGCTCTGCACCTTTTTATGCAGCTGTCATCCTTCATACGCATCACATGTCCATACCAGCGTAACCGCCTCTCCTGCACGCAGCATTTGATTCCTCTTATGCTCAGTCTCTCTCTCAATTCATTTATGCTTTGTCGTTCACGTATATTACTGTTACACATCCATCGGAGCATGCAGGCTTCGTTTCTCTCTAATCTACGTAGGTCTTCCACCTTCAGCGCCCAGGTCTCACTACCATGCAACATCGCTGTTCGGATACACGCATCATACAGTCTGCCTTTCATTCTGAGGGAGAAGCCTTTTGCAGCTAGCAGTGGTAGTAGTTCCCTAAACTTCTTCCATCCCGTTCTTACCCTAGTTATTGTACTTTCTGAGCACCCACCTCCGTTGCTAATTCGGTCACCTAGGTAGCAGAAGCTGTCTACTGTTTCTACAGGGCCCTCCCAGAGATTGGTGGTACTTGTTTCCTGTGGCTGTTTGCTTGCTGTTTCAGCACAGCTGCTGCATGTGAATCCTACATTCTTAATTAAGCTTCCTGAGATCCCGCTACATCTCTTGTGTACCCATTGTTTGCATTTGGGGCAAAGAATGGAGTTCCTACCTACACCTTTCCTACATACTGAGCAAGGCCATTTCCCTGAGGGGATCTGGGTTCTGTTTTCTCGTCTACTTATAAGGACCTTAGTCTTTGTCATGTTGACTTTGAGGCCCTTTCTCTCTAGTCCCTGCTTCCAGGTTTGGAATTTATTCTCTAGTTCTACCATAGATTCAGCTATGAGTGCGAGGTCATCAGCATACAGGAGTTCCCATGGGCATCCGGTCTTAAACTCCTCCGTTATTGCCTGCAGGACTATGATGAACAGGAGAGGGCTAAGAACAGAGCCCTGGTGGACCCCAACCTGTACGCTAAATTCCTCGCTATACTCATTGCCAATCCTAACTTTGCTGACTGCTCCCCTATACATGGCTTGTACCGCTTTCACAAGCCATTCATCTACTCCTAGTTTTCTAAGAGCCCACCAGATTACTGCACGTGGAACTCTGTCAAAGGCTTTCTCAAGGTCGACAAATGCCAAGTAGAGTGGCTTACTTTTAGCTAGGTACTTTTCCTGTAATTGCCTCACAAGGAAGAGCGCATCAGTGGTGCCTTTCCCTGGTACAAACCCAAATTGCATCTCGTCTATATTCACCCGGTCCCTAACCAGCTGTGCTATAACTCTTTCTGTTACTTTCATGACCTGGTCCATCAACTTTATACCTCTATAGTTTCCTCTATCTAGTGCATCGCCTTTACCTTTGTAGCAGTTGACAATGATGCTACTGCACCAATCTTTTGGTATGGCCCCCTCTAGTATTACCTGGTTACACATCAATAGTATATCAAGATTACTGAACTATGTAATAAAGAAGGAAACTACATTATTTTCACTTACTTTACATCCACTCACCACTAAGTATGATTGTATATTTAAATTTCATAAACGTTCAAATTATTCAAGCAATTTCTTTTATAGGATCTTACCATTTCTACCACTATCTACTCAACTATAATGTTGGCATCATATCTTCTCCACAAAAGTTCTGAGGTAGGTAAAACTATGTGCCTTCTTCAACATTATAACACCATGAAAATATTATGAATAGTCTAACATCTTAATTACACATCTGTGTGTATATATACCCCACATTATAGTATGGTTTAATCCCATAACTCGTAATGGAGTTGTAGATACACCATATTAACATACAGTGTTTCTTGGGCATTTTAAACCTGGTGGAACCCATTTCATCTCTAGACCACAGTAGATTTTTCCAGAGAAGGATAGAAAGTGAGAGAGAGGAAGTGAGAAAGAGATATAGAGGAAGAATCCACTCCATTACTAGACTGGTACTTTTTTTATCGACCTCAGAAGGATAAAAAGCAAAGTTGACCTCAGAGAGGAGAGAACCACAAAGCATTCTATCCAACATTCTAATGACTCTCCACATTATAACAAGGCTACACACATTTGTAATTATAAATGTTTAATAGCCATTATCATAACATTGATGGGTTATGGAAGTCAGTTACTGCTGTTTGATTCTAGAACTGGAGAATTGTTATATTATTATATACACAGTGTTTGGCAATTGTGCTTAATTATTGAAACTTGTATAAAAGAATGTAATAAGCAGGAACGCATAAGATGAGAAAAAACTCAATTGATAAAATCAGTGTAACTAGAATTACTGGTTACTAACAACAGAGCATCAGAGCCAGTGTAACTAGAGTTACTGGTTACTAACAACAGAGCATCAGAACCAGTGTAACTAGAGTTACTGGTTACTAACATCAGAACCAGTGTAACTAGAGTTACTGGTTACTAACAACAGAGCATCAGAACCAGTGTAACTAGAGTTACTGGTTACTAACAACAGAGCATCAGAGCCAGTGTAACTAGAGTTACTGGTTACTAACAACAGAGCATCAGAACCAGTGTAACTAGAATTACTGGTTACTAACATCAGAGCCAGTGTAACTAGAGTTACTGGTTACTAACAACAGAGCATCAGAACCAGTGTAACTAGAATTACTGGTTATTAACATCAGAGCCAGTGTAACTAGAGTTACTGGTTACTAACAACAGAGCATCAGAACCAGTGTAACTAGAATTACTGGTTACTAACATCAGAGCCAGTGTAACTAGAGTTACTGGTTACTAACAACAGAGCATCAGAACCAGTGTAACTAGAGTTACTGGTTACTAACATCAGAGCCAGTGTAACTAGAGTTACTGGTTACTAACAACAGAGCATCAGAACCAGTGTAACTAGAGTTACTGGTTACTAACAACAGAGCATCAGAGCCAGTGTAACTAGAGTTACTGGTTACTAACAACAGAGCATCAGAACCAGTGTAACTAGAATTACTGGTTACTAACATCAGAACCAGTGTAACTAGAGTTACTGGTTACTAACATCAGAACCAGTGTAACTAGAGTTACTGGTTACTAACAACAGAGCATCAGAGCCAGTGTAACTAGAGTTACTGGTTACTAACAACAGAGCATCAGAACCAGTGTAACTAGAGTTACTGGTTACTAACATCAGAGCCAGTGTAACTAGAGTTACTGGTTACTAACAACAGAGCATCAGAACCAGTGTAACTAGAGTTACTGGTTACTAACATCAGAACCAGTGTAACTAGAGTTACTGGTTACTAACATCAGAACCAGTGTAACTAGAGTTACTGGTTACTAACAACAGAGCATCAGAACCAGTGTAACTAGAGTTACTGGTTACTAACATCAGAGCCAGTATAACTAGAGTTACTGGTTACTAACAACAGAGCATCAGAACCAGTGTAACTAGAGTTACTGGTTACTAACATCAGAGCCAGTGTAACTAGAGTTACTAGTTACTAACATCAGAGCCAGTGTAACTAGAGTTACTGGTTACTAACATCAGAGCCAGTGTAACTAGAATTACTGGTTACTAACATCAGAGCCAGTGTAACTAGAATTACTGGTTACTAACAACAGAGCATCAGAACCAGTGTAACTAGAGTTACTGGTTACTAACATCAGAGCCAGTGTAACTAGAATTACTGGTTACTAACAACAGAGCATCAGAGCCAGTGTAACTAGAGTTACTGGTTACTAACATCAGAGCCAGTGTAACTAGAATTACTGGTTACTAACATCAGAGCCAGTGTAACTAGAGTTACTGGTTACTAACAACAGAGCATCAGAACCAGTGTAACTAGAGTTACTGGTTACTAACATCAGAGCCAGTGTAACTAGAATTACTGGTTACTAACATCAGAGCCAGTGTAACTAGAATTACTGGTTACTAACAACAGAGCATCAGAACCAGTGTAACTAGAGTTACTGGTTACTAACATCAGAGCCAGTGTAACTAGAATTACTGGTTACTAACATCAGAGCCAGTGTAACTAGAGTTACTGGTTACTAACAACAGAGCATCAGAACCAGTGTAACTAGAGTTACTGGTTACTAACATCAGAGCCAGTGTAACTAGAATTACTGGTTACTAACATCAGAGCCAGTGTAACTAGAGTTACTGGTTACTAACAACAGAGCATCAGAACCAGTGTAACTAGAGTTACTGGTTACTAACATCAGAACCAGTGTAACTAGAATTACTGGTTACTAACATCAGAACCAGTGTAACTAGAGTTACTGGTTACTAACATCAAAGTAAATAAGGTGAAATGTAATTAAAGGGAAGCTGGCATAAGACATCTCAGAGAGAATGGATCCTAGTTTATCCTCTCTGAGACTTTCTAGTGAATCTCTTGCCTTATAGTATATCCTTAATATATGTTTCTGTTATTTATTCAGTACATACCCCCCTATAATTTCTTAATTCCAAAGATTAATGCAATTTTTCCCTGGCAACCTGATATTGCAAATCTTTTCTCACAGACCAACACACTGACTCCTGTAACCTGCAAGTGGTATGAAATGCCCCCAATTTTCAGTTGTACTTCAGATCTATTAAATCATCTATTCTTCTTAGTTTGCTCTTATTATTCTTATGGGAGAAAAAGAAAGAGAATGGATATGAGGTGACGTGTAGGTTGGGGTAGATAGATACATTGAGAAATTGAAATTCAGAGGCAGAGATTGAGAAAAAGAAAGAGACGATTTATTATCAGCATTAAGTCCACTAGTGAATAGAAAGGTTGTCAGGAAAATGTATTCTCCATCTTGTAATAATTGTACTAAAATCTATTTTGTCAATGGTCCATCAAACCAACTGGTGAATAGTAGTGACATTAATGAGTTATTCATTGATTGTGTGAAACACTGACCAACTTCTCTCTTAATTAGTTTCTCTTGCTTGAATCAAATCACATAGATAATTGCTTTTATGTCATGTATGACATAAAACTGGGGTTAAAATTAGATTATTGCTTAGCGCAAGGTCTTTAAACTTTCAGTGCTTAATTTGGATAAGTCTAAGTAGATAGATGTGTAAATCAAATGACAATAAAGTTTGCTGTTTAACAGATGAAATACATTAATATGTTTAAAGGATATGTAAAACATATCAGTTAATGTTTTAAACAGCTCCAAAATTTATTGCCATAAGATTCTCATTTTTGTTTTTAAAGGTGCATAATTGATATTCTAAAATAACTACTTTGAACATAATTTATGTATTGAAGAATTGAGAATAGCAACAATAGGGTTGTAAAGGAGAGCGGTGGTTTCTTTAAGTTCTGGAGAATGAACTCTACAGATAATGAACACAACCACAAGGATATGGTCCGAACGTAGAAGAGCTGAACTCCCATTGTCATCGCCTCCATCTCTCTCGTCCTCCCCAATCTGCTGAAAAATGTCAAAGTGCAAAGTGCATGAAGAAAACTTTTTAATGTTATGATAGAAAATTACATGAAAGGATTTCTGAAAATCCAAAAAGACTCTTTTAATACATTGGCATATTTGGGCATTTATAACCCTTTCCCCTACTTTCTTATACAGACAGATCTGCCCTTCTTTACGCCTTACCCCTTTTCTTCATTGCTTGGTTTTGTTTTTACCTTTATGTTTTCTTTTTCTTTCATATTTCCATCAATGATACACTTGAATATTCAATGTAACACTAATTTGTGTAGTGAGTACTACTTTTATTTTAACTTAAATGTGTTCAATATTTGAATAAACTACAGAAACAAGCAAAAATATTGTAATGTTATTTATACAACTGTGAATTGATTTGTTAAAAATAAACTATCTCATTGATACAAAGAACTAGAAGATAGTAAATAGAATTATTTTACAGTTTTGAAACTTTGGAAATTTGTTTAATTGAAACAATAGTAAACATTGAAATACTAAAAGAAAATGGAAATTCATATTCCAGAACATTTAAGTTTAACATAAGAATTCTCCTCTGATATTTTGACATATAATTACTATAAATCTATCATTAAAGTATAATTTTTTTTATTGTAATCATATTATTTGTTTTACTATCAAAGACAACCTTTATATAGCTGCGATTACAGATGTCTATAGCTAAGGATATGAACTCTTAAATTTATCGTCAATATTCTAGCTGATTAATTCTAAGATTGTTTTAATATCTAATAAGTATATTTTATCTTCTGAATTATGATAAAAACTGAAGTTAATTGTTTGATGATGAAATACAGTATTGTGAATGTTACAATTTGTAAAATTGTTAACGAGAACTCCTTTCTATACATATTTAGCAATATATTCTTTTGAGGAATTGGAAAGATGTATTCTATAATCTACTGTTTATCATTCTCAGACATATAAGTTATGATTATGAATCAATCTTGTTAAGAGATTTAAGAAAATCCAGTTAAAATTACATGAGAAATCTCTATAAGATAGTTGAAGCAACTTGTTTTCATGTGATTGGAAACATTTATCTATCTAAGATATCTTAGAATAAGGACAAGCCTAATATAGAATACGTTTCATTACTAATAATTAGCATTATTAACAGTTTAATAATTAGCTAGTTGAAATACAACTATTACATTTATAGTTTTATTCTTATTACAGCCAACTTATTGTGCACCCAACTAAATGAAAATAATCCTTCTTGAATCAATCTCACTAGCTGTAGATAGGTTCCATTTAAACTTCACTGTCAAGAGATTGGTATCAAACACATTTCTAGCTGCAAAACGATTTGCTTCAATAATATCTAGATATCCATAATTTACTCTACATAAAGATATGTATGTAAAAAAAAATTATAAAATCAAAATTCTCTCTCATTTTTATTTTTAAATATAGAAACTGGGTTTACAAAATCTCATATCAGAAGTTATAGCTAAGGATGTTTCATAAGAGGAGAGATATTCAATTTATGGAAAAAAATTATTTCATTGCAATTGTGAATTTTCATTAACATTTTAGATACCAACCTGCTTGAAACTTCTTGACTTTTATACAAAACGGCTTATTTTAAAGTGCCTATACTTATATTAAAACCTTTTATCATAATGTTTTGTTTGGCAGTATCGGTAGAGAGTCGGACGCCATGCTTTCCAGCATAGTTACATCCCTTTACGGTCTGAGTTCAAATCGCACCAAGGTTAACTTTGCCTTGCATCCTTACGGGGTCGATAAAATAAAGTACCAGTAATGTACTGGGTATTTGCTGGCCTTGTGCCAAAAGTAAAAACAATTATTTTATGTTATATTTCGAACATAAGTTGATTAATGAAAACTTTGTTATTTTACTAAATTCTTCCAAATTCTTGATTTTCAAAATGAATCAAAACATTTAAGCAGTTGTCTTTCATTAGAAATATGGCAATGAAAGTGTTAACAGAATGCTGATATATAAAGTTATATAGGGATTTGATGTTAATAACTTCCCTTCTTTGTCATTTGTAATAACTAAAGTAGTAACCATTCTCAAACACATTTCACCAGTGTAATTAATTGTATATGGAATTAATGTTGCTAAAAGCTTAAGTAAAAATAGCCCCAACCCAAAAAGAAAACACTTACACACAGCCACATTTATATATATATATGTGTGTGTGTGTATGTGTGTGTGTATAAAACCAAAGCAAAACAAATCATCATTAATTGTTGATAAAACTTATTTTAAATAAATCAATTCTGATGTTTAAAGCTGTTCTGAAGAAATCTGAGGGTACATATTGATATTTTTCCACTTAGGTAGACCGAGACAAGCAGAGTAAATAATATGTCATGTTTAAGAGACCAATGGGATGTGTTAAGTAGGTTTTGAGACCATGAAATCAGAGTAAATAGTGGTGCAGCTTTACCACTCAACAATTGAAAGTCTTCATGTGACTGACAAAGCTGCGAAAACAAAAACAAAAATAAATAAATGAATAAATAAAGTAATTCCCAGAAAAAATATATTCATTGAGAAAATATTCCTGCAAAAAAAAAAATAATAATTAAATAAAAACTCTAACAGATTCTCAAGATTGAATCTGATAAGAAATACTAAATGGATTAATGATGGAAAACCTGCTGGACAGTTAGCATAACCATATTTTGTTGTCTACAAGGAGACTCCTAATTCTAAACAAATTATATAAAGTAATAAGAATTCACCAGTGACATCATTATTATATGTAATTTATTAACTTAATGAAAATATTATTCTACTTAATTCTCTGTCATTTGTACTTAGTGAAGTATTAAGCATTCCTAAAAAAAGTTACTGTGGGTAATAATTAATATAAATCTTCAGAGTGGAAATCCAATTTACCTGTTTTATTTCTTCTTGTTTTCTCTTCAACTTACTATGGAGACTGCGATAAAAACAATCTTTTACTCTTACTAGATATAACTTGAGGTCACTATCTCCTGAGATTTGACATTCCATAGACGTATGGCTAAAACTATTCATAAGAACTTTGCTACAGAACTTTGGGAAAATAAGCAAGAATATTGTTCTTAATCAGTGTAACCATAAGTTAATAAGAATATACAGCTTTCAAATTATAGTTATAAGTATTGTAGTCCCTCATAGATTTCCTTGAGGATGAACAAGGAGGATAGTAATGAAACATTTATTAAATAAAGCATATATTAGCACAGACATTTTAAAACACTCACACACACACACACGTGCCATCATCACCATCACCATCACCATCACCATCATAATAGCATCATCATCATCATCATCACCATCATCATAATAACATCATCATCACCATCATCGTCACCATCATAATAATAGCAACATCCTTCTCCTCCTCATCATCATCATCATCATAATCACCATCATCATCATCATCATCATCATCTTAATAACTTTTTTCATGGTTATGGATTAGTCATGGGCAAACTGGGGCCCACTAGCCGCATGTGGCCCATTGATTTTCTGAATGTCACGCCTAATTTCAAAATTGCTTTGAACATTTTAGTAGTGGGGCCCATCTTATAAAGAGTCACATCCTATGCGGCCCACTGCTTGAAAAGGGTTGTCCAGGCCTGTTTTACATGGTTATGTCTACCATGGCTGCGTGGCTGAATGATGGCGCGTGGCTGAGTTCGATTTGATGAAAGTCGATCGACTGTCGATGTCTGCCATACAACATACTGCAATTCATCTTAATCCTGACATCTTATATCAAAGGTACTCACAACAACATAAAAACCCGCTCATTCACTTACTTCACCATTGCTACCTGCTATTGTTAGGACATAATTGTTCATTTACTTCACATGTCCATAATACCAGTTAGCATGTAGGAGGCACATGGCCTAGTGGTAGGGGTGTTGGACTTATGATCATAATGTTGTGGGTTAGATTCCTGGGTTGGGTTGCGTGTTGTGTTCTTGAGCAAAACACTTCATTTCACATTGCTCCAGTATACTCAGCTGAAAATGAGTACAGCAATAACTGGGGGTTTAACCCTGTGATGGACTAGTGTCATGTCCAGGAGGAAGTCTTGTACTCTCAGTCACTTCATGCCATGGAAACTGGGATAAGCACCTGCCTAACAAGCCAGACTTTTAGATCTTTAGATGTATGCCATACACTAGTTGATGCCTATAATATTCAGTCACTCTCAGCTTACTTGTGATCCACATTTCATACAAATTATCATTGTACAACCAACAGATCATATTCAATTCTTTTCCTGTTTTACACCACATATTTTATGTATCCAATGCTTATGTCTCACAATCATACACCCTTACCTTTTTTTTATCTTTCTTACACTGTATCTTTTTCATAGTGTGGACACAGCTATATTTTTCCTAAACTTCTTGACACTTTCTACATTGCTTTCATTACAACTATCTTGACACATTGGTTAGGTAGACTAGCTAACAACCAACTATCAGCTACTGAATTAATCCTTTAGCATTCATATTACTCTATATATACTATTGTATTTTTGTGGTAAAGGCTTTATCTCACATAATTATCTCACATAATATCGAATCTATGAGATTTTTATGTTATTTATTATGATAACAATACCTTAACATCATTTTCTGCAGCTGATTATGACCACTTTGAACAGAAAGAGTTGAAAGAATTCTGGCCAGATATGGCCGGTTTAAAGGCTAAAGGGTTAAGGTATGAAGACCATATAGAGAGTTGTTATACTGAGTCATGAGTTAAGTACTATCCCTACCTTCCATTTCTTGAGTGCTACCACCAGCTCTGCTTCTACACCATTCTCAGCATCAATTAGAGTGACTTCATTACCAGAATTGAAGTTCTCAAAAAGAAGGTGACGGTTACTAACATTGTGGCCACGTTGCTACACAGCAGCACTGGGTAAGTTGATATATTCCCTGAATTGAGGATCATTACATGTTTTTGATTGTTGTGTTGTATGGCAAACTCTTTCCTGGTCGCCATTGTAAGAGAGGAGCACTGAAGAAAAGATAAAAGTTTCTCTGAAGAGCCCTCTTGGTGCATGTCACACTGACCATCGTCATTGGAATACTATTGTACCTGATTGGAAGGTTTAGTGATGTATATTCACCAGCTTTCTCCTCCTTTGAAAAATGCATGCAGAGTTAATTTTGAGAACAAAAGGAGTTGAAAGAAGACCTCTGTCAGAACAAAAATGAATTTGGAACTGCATTTCATTAGCCAACATTGAATATGTGGTAGATGAAGGCAGCCTCTTTTTCAATCATTGTTTGTGACGTAAAGCCAAAAATATATATAAGCCGAAATATATATAGCAGTAATAAACGAAGTAATAAACGAAGCCAAATTGTAAATATTCGATTTATTTATTTTATTTTACATTACTCCAGAGTAACCAAACCAACCTGCGCACTTCGTTGAGTGCTCAAATCTGCATACTGAAGTGACGGTAAACAACCAACATATACTCAAAATATATATATATATATATATATAAATATATATATATATATATATATATATATATATATATATATATATACACATATATAAAGCTTTAAGCAATATTGTTATGCTTTGGGAGGGTCATGTTGCCAATAAGAAACACACGCACCAGTTGCTTTCACTTTTCTTATTGGCAACATGTCCCTCCCAAAGCATAACAATATCGGTTTCAACACACGTTTTCAGATAAAGAATCTTGCTAAACAAATTCAGAAACGAAATATATATATATGTATATATATATAGTGCATGGAAAAAATATATATATTTTTTCAAATGGCTAAGAAATCAAATGATTCAATTTATAATAATTTGTTACAAAATGGATACCTTACAGTGTTATGTTTCATTACATCGTTATTTTTGCAATGGTATAAAAAATAGTGGTGTATGCCTCCTGTGTTTGTGTTTGTTTATCTGTGTGTGTATGTGTGTGTGTGTGTGTGTGTGTGTATGTGTGTGTGTGTGTATGTGTGTGTGTGTGCATGTGTGTGAATCTGTGAGTGTGTTTGTGTGTGTGTACAAGTATGCACATATAGTGTCTAAAAAACATGTATAGACATTTTATGGTATCATATTTATTATACAGTAATTCAAACATATGCTATACATAGTGAACAGAGAATCAGTTGATTGTGAAAATAGATTAGAACACTTCAATCTTTTTTTTCTTCATTGACTTTTTTTTTCTGTTTGGCAGACGATGATTTTGTATAAACAAGAAGGACTGTATGTCCAATATTTGTAAAAGAAAAATGGATATGAAAGAACTACTTCACTGTGAAATTAAGAATGTATTTGAAGTTTAGAGATATTAGTAGCAGGAATTTGAAACAGAGTTTTAAATGATTTTGCCACTTTAGGCATTTGCCCAGGAGGCTGGGTGGGGGTGAGGGTGGGGGTAACTAAGTTGTAATGTTAGCAGGAGGGACTACATAACAAAGCATGAAGACACTACATATCAGTATTTATATCAGAATCTAAGGACACTAAGTGGATTCAACTATAAATTTCTTTCAGGCTTTAAATATTCCTTCATCCTCTGTAATTTCGTTATGGAATCTCTGACTTTTATATTCTCTCTGCTGTTTTTATTCCATATTAATAATATAAGGCTTTTAAATCAACTCAATTACTTCATTCCCTATCTGTTTGAAGTGAGATAGATACTCATTTTGTATGTATTTCATGTCTTTTTCAAACTGCCCAATCAAACGTGAGCTGTTATCAGATTTAAACTACTTTTCAATAAATATGTGGATAGATTGAAAGTCTTGTCTGGCACACTTAACTCCAACATGTAAGATCAACTAAGAGTCTATATGTACTTAGTGTTTGCTGAATATCCTTAATTCATTGCAACATGTTTTATTGTAAAAACTGCAAGTGTCTTTTATGGTTATGAAGACAGAAAAGGAAGGGAAAGGCAATGGCTCTAGGATCACAGAAGAATTGGAGGGGAAAGGTTCTAGACCAGTGGTATTTCACCTTCTAGAAGCCTTTATAGAGCAACTACTGCTGCTGTTCCTACTGTTGATATCTAGTAACACAAAGTTACTTTAGAATCAACACAAAAGTTATTGTTGTGTTGGTTTTCTTTTAATGCCAGAAGATGAAGTAAACTTCTAAAATAAGGTATCAGTACTTTCTAGAGTTCTAAACAATTTAGTTTGAATATTAGAACTCACTAGGGAAGTAAATTGGCAGTATTGGTAGAGTATCGGACATGCTTTATGGCATAGGGTTATGTCCCTTTATGATCTGGGTTCCTGCCAAGGTTAGTTTTGCCTGTCATCCTTACAGTTCCTATAAAATAAAGTACCAGTAATGCACTGGTTTGAATTCCCTTCTCCCAAAATTGTTGGCCTTGTGCCTAAATCAGAAACCAATATTAGAGCTCACTACATCAATTGAAACCAAATTCAATTCATGTGAACAACAGTGCATAAAGAATGGAGTTGAAGGAACTGCCCAACCTTTATTTTAAGACCAGATATTTTAATTGACATGATTTTTGTATCATCGTAAAAATTAACCCAAACAGATAATTATTGACTGGTAAAAAAATGTTGAAAAAAATCTGTCTTTGCTGCAGGTAGCTCACTAAAGTCTAGTATGTTAGATAGGTGCTTATCTTGGTTTCATGGCGTGAAGTGACTGAGAGTACAAGACTTCCCCCTGGATAAGACACCAGTCCATTGCAGGGTTAACTCCCCCCAGCTATTGCTGGTACTAGTTTTCAGCTAAGTATACTCGAGCAATGTGAAATGAAGTGTTTTGTTCAAGTACACAACACAAAACCCAGCCCAGGAATCAAACCCACAACATTATGATTGTAAGTCCAACACCTTTACCACTAGGCCACACGCCTCCACAAATAGTTCACTGCATTGTATAAATCAACCACTTGTATTATTGTTTATTGTTGACTTTGCCTTTCATCCTTACGGAGTCGATAAAATAAAGTACCAGTAATGAACTGGGTAATTGCTGGCCTTGTGCCTAAAAGTAGAAACAATTATTGTTTATTGTTATTTATCACAAGGATAAAGAAAATTTATCAGTTTTGTTGATATCAATAGTAGAATCAACAACTATTGCAAAGTACTGGGAAACCTTGATTTCAGTTATTATGTTTGATAGAAGCTGAGATAATAATAGCAGTATCAGATCATTTTATACATGAGGGTGAAATATGTGGCATTTTAGTCACTCAGTATATGTTGCTCTAGTAATGTATCATCTTTGGCAAACACCTTAATAAGAATTTAAAAAATAATACTCCTGATGACCACAGAATACCAATCTTTATTTCCCAAAATAGATAGCCAAATTAAAAATATGGATTAGAATCACCCTACTTTTCATTCTGATGTTACAGAGCTTGTCAAGACAATTCACCCTACTTTTCATTCTGATGTTACAGAGCTTGTCAAGACAATTCTGTCATTGAACAAACTAAATTTGGTAAGGAAAATATCTTTCTACATTTTTTAATGATTTTCGCTCCTTTCGTGTTTTTCTTTTTTTGTTTTTTTTAAAATTATATGTGTATATTCAACCAGTTTTTGGATCACACCAACAATCTGACAGATTTGCAAAAAATGCCAACAAGCAATACAACAAAAAACTTAGCTCAAACTCATCAAGCACTGCCAACTCATATCATTATAGTTATCATCATCATCATCACCATCATCATCATCATTATTTATCGTCCATTTTCTCTGCTACCAGTTCACTCTGTAAAGTGGTTGATAAGAAAATGGCATTCTACCATAGAAAACTTACCATACAAAGAGTCAAGAGGACTCTTTAACTGTATTAAAGATATGGCAACTTCCCTAGTATATGTGCCATGATAAAATGCAATTGGTAGAACACAGTATTGTATGTAAGCAAGATGCAGGCATCTGGTCCATCTCAGAGATCAGTGGTTTTATATGAGTACTGTCTTGGTCTGTGAAGACCTGTTCAACCTTTGCTAGATGTTGATGATTATGTCTGAATGTCTACTAAAGTTTAATCTTGTAGTATTTATGCATATGTATGTTACATGGGCTTCTGCTAAAGTCAGTTTTGCCCCAATCTGGATCTATCCATCTTGATTAGTGATCTCCCCCGTCTCAGCACCACAGACTCTCTTTCTATACATATATATAAGTTTATCCTGGGTTCAATCAGGGATAACCACAGTAAGTAAGGTACTCAATACATAGCAGAGTATAAATATTTAATATAGAAATGGCTTCAGGACTAGAACTGTTTCATGCGGGAGAAATCATCAAGAAGCCCCTGATGATTTCTCCTGAATGAAACAGTTCTAGTCCTGTAGAAGCCATCTCTATATTAAATATATATATATATGTATGACAAGGGCAAAGTTCTATGAATGTTTGGGAGTATCAGTTTTCTGTAAGACACTACACTGAAGCATAGTAAATTACTTGATACAAGCTAATGTGACTCTAGTTTGAGGCCCAGATCAAGGAGTTAGAATGAGTCACAGTAAATAAATTCATATGGTCCGAGATTCTCAGATCATATGAGTTTATTTACAGCCTATCAGTCAAGTAGTTCGAAGCAATTCACTTCACCTCTGAGAAAACAACTTCTATTCTATTTTGGATCTAATTATTTAATTATAGGAAGACATAAGGGTTATTGATTTGGGGCTCAAGGCCAGTAATTTGAAGGGAAGGGGAAAGTCGATTAAATCAACCCCAGTGTATTACTGGTGCTTTATTACTTTATTATATCAACCCCATAAGGATGAAAGGTAAAGCTAACTTTGATGGGATTGAACTCGGAATGTAAAGGTCTGTAACTCTATGCCACAAAGAATGTTGTCTGACACTCTACCAATTCTGCAAAAAGACATAATACTATAATGTAAGTAATATTATATTATTGGTTTGACATTTGCTGCAGTGCTGTCATTTAATACTAAAATTGTGCTTCACAGCATTGTCACTGTGTACTAAGATACTATTTTCAGTCTAGTGAGAATTTGTGATTTTAGATTTAAGTTGGTATTTTTAGACTGTACTTCATTAAATTCATACTAGTGTCATGATACTGTGACTAAGGATCAAACTGCTATTTTATGACAGTGTGCTTTTAAGTAAAAGTTAAATACAGGAATAAAAAACTTAATTTCTATATCAATGGAAACAACAGTAGCACTTCTGTGGATTATTATCAGGAAGAGCCACTATAATAACCTTGTGTACCTTCACAGGCCTCATCTGGCACTTTGGACTTACAAGACACCAAAGAAGACATTTTTTCCATGAGACATAAATCTTTCAACTGTTATTGATGGACCATCGTTGCTGCCCATACTATATTCTAACCAAGCTTCATTATAAAAGGTGGTATCTGTGCAAATGTAGTTTTCACTCTTTACATATGATATATAAATGTATAACATATATATATATATATATATATATATATATATATATATATATATCATCAACATTTAATGTCTGTTTTTTTCTGCTAGCACAAGAGTTGGACAGGTTTTCACAGACTGAGGCAGTACTGAAGTAGAACCACACACCTCTCAGATGGGCCAAGAGCTCACATATGATCCCATGCTCTACCAAATGCATTTCATCATAACACTAACACTAGAGATGTTGTTATATCTTTGATATATGTTGAAGGATAATCCTGACCTTTGGTTTCACAGTTTTTCTACAGCTGGATGCATGTCCTATCACCAACCACTGAGTGCATTTTTCACATAGATCACCAACGCAAGGGGGTTTGTTATGTCTTTCTTCCCAACTAAAAGGTCTTCCTGACCCTTTGTTTTGCAAGCTTTCTATGGCTTTATAGCATGTAATGGATGTGTTTATTGTTTAGATAACTAACACTAGAGGGTAGCTACTAAAGAGTACTAGTGGAAAGGGAGCACAGGGAGGGGGTCATGTCATATCTAATGCTGTTACAAAGATTCTCTCCTATACAGCATGCCACCAATTCTTGTAAACCTTTATCATATCCATTATGAAGTTTAGCTCCTTAAAGTCTGTGTTCACTACAACAGCCCAAGTCTTCATGGGTTTGACTCTTCCACAGGTCACAACTACTAAGATGTTTTTGTACCTTTTTTATACATCTCTCATTTTCCATATGCATTGCATGTCCATACTAATGCAAGCTTCTTGCTTGCACACTACATCCAATTCTTCTTCTGGCAAGTTTTTCTCTCAGCTCATTTATACTATATCAATGATGCACACTAATGTGTGCATTTATACTTCATTTCTTTCTAATTGTTGCAGGTCTTCTGCAGTCAAGGGTCATGTTTGACTGCCATGTAATGTTGCAGTTTATACACAGGCATCATATAGTCTAGTCTTCAATCAAAAAGAGAAGTACTTTCTGGTCAGCAGAGGTAGCAATTCCCTAAATTTCTTCCTGACTGCTTTTACTCTAAATATCACACTTTCAGAATAGACACACACACACAAATATATACATATACATACATACATACATATATATATATATTATTTTTAGTGAATTATGGTTAAGCAAAAATTATTTGCTTAAATATTTGATCTGTTCAAATAATACAAATTTGCCCTATAATTTATACATTATTGCATATATATATATATATATATATATATATATATATATATATATATATATATATATATATATATATATATAATACTTTTATTGAATCTTCTCTGTATTTTGGCTTTGTATTTATTATTACTAAGCTCTGCTTCATTTCCATCTTGTAAGAAAGTAAGAAATTCCAGTGTTATGTTTAACTATCTTGTCAGACCACAAATAGACAAGCAGAGCTGTCTGAAGAGGAACAAAACTGTGTATAGCCACTTCCACAGCTGATGACTGCAGTGTTCTTATATCTCTTACCAATTTTACAATATTATCTTTGACACATAGAGCCCCCTTTCCTCCTCCTCCTCCTACTCCCCTTCCTCCTCCTTTGTTGATTTATTTACCTCTTGTTCCTTGACTCTCTCCTCTGTTGTCTCCTTCTTTCTCATTGGTGCTACCACACCCCTTAGATGTGGCTATCAATACAAGCCTGTCTTTTCCTCTCTATGCATCACCTACTCTGTGTTTCATTAGCGTACCTAACTGACCATCTTTGTCACACATTGTTTGACATAAATGTCACACATCTAATTATATATATATATATGTATATATATATATATGTATATATATATAAAATTTTCATTCTGATGAGCGATTTCAGACCCCTCTGTTGAGCTTGTCTGTCTTCGTGAAACCATTGGTAAATGGAATAATTGTCTTATATTGTTTATTACATAATTAAATAGCTCTGTAGCATACATAGAGCATTCTTCTTTCCTTTACCCTTACGATCATAATGTTGTGGGCTCGATTCCTGGGTTGAGCAAAACACTTCATTTCACGTTGCTCCAGTATACTCAGCTAAAAATGAGTACCAGCAATAGCTGGAGGTTTAACCCTGCGATAGACTGGCGTCCTGTCCAGGGGGGAGTCTTGTACTCTCAGTGGCTTCACACCATGAAACCGGGATAAGTACCGGCCAAATGAACCTTCCGGCTTAAGACAGACTTTAGACTTTTCTTTTAGATATATATATATATATATATAGTATGTATATATATATATGTATATATATATATATATATATATATATATATATATGTAGGGAGTGAGTTTTATTGTAGTACAATAAAGCAATGCAGATATCGGATAAGAAGCACTCTACAATTTATCTTCCAACGGTTTTCAACCTCTCTATGTAAAACAATATATCTTTCTCAGTTATAAAAACTATCTCTCTCTCTCTATCACCCATCTCTCCTCCTATCTCATCCTTCCTCACTATACTCCTCCCTCTCCACCTTCACTCTCATCTCCTCCTCTTTTTTTCATCGTTTCCACCCACCCACCCCCTCTAAATAAAATATTTTTCCCAATATCACACATCAATCTAAAACTACTTCTCATATGTTGATCTAAAACTGAACTATCCACAAGTGTTTTTTAGCCTTCATATCATGTCCTCCTGTTTTATCTGATGAAAACACAAATATTATTGCATAATGATATTTGTTTTTGAAATGCGCATAATAAAATACATGGAACTCCTTTAACCATCTCTTGTTCTTATATATATATATATATATATATATATATATATATATATATACGTATATATATATATACATATGTATATATATATATATGTATGTATATATATTGGAAAATGCGTGAGATCCTTGGAACAATTAGGTATATTTGAAAAAAGGAAAAGAATGATTTCACTTGTAGTTGGTATTCTATTACAATTTAATTCTATAATTTTATAATTTTGCTATGTGGAGCTAATAGGTCCTTTGTTAACTTCAGTTAAAGAATTTAGGTGTGTGTCTGGGGAGGGAAGACATACATCCAAATTTTTTATATATACACCAGCACATTATAACTTTAGATCAGTTTGACAATCCCCACCAACAAATGTGAGAAAATTTTTCAGCAAGTTAACCAGGATTTTTTAAAAACTTTCTACCAAAGTTAACAAAGGACATATTAAATCTACAAAGCAAAATTATAAAATTATAAAATTGTAAAATTATAAAATTAAATTCTTGTAGAATACCAACTACAAGCGAAGTCATTCTTTTCCTTTTTTCAAATATATATATATATATATGTATAATAAGGAGCAGGAATGAAGTATCAATATACCATCATTATATTTATTCACACGTGACTCACGTTTCATGATCGATCGACTCAAAGTATAATTGGTATTGGGGGCATACGAATCTGGAAATGATAGCTCATCAGCGCTATGGATTTTCTAATCAGGGAGTCCACAAAGCTAATGAGCTATCAATTCCAGAGTCGGGTGCTATCAATACTGATACATGTAATTTCTGCTCCTTATTATTATTATTAACACTCTAGTTGTTAAGGATATAAACTACAATATCAAGGTTAGAATACCACATCACCAACCGAACCTATATTGGCATTGAGTGCTCAAACTGGTGAACTGATAGTAATTAAACATTACCCACCATAACACTATATATATCATCATCATCATTTTACATCCGCTTTTCCCTGCTTGCAAGGGTGGGACGGGAACTGATTCTGGCTTGATTTCTACAGCTGGAGTAAACTGGAGCAATGTGATATAAAGTGATATATATATATATATGTGTGTGTGTGTATATATATATATATATATATATATATATATATATATATATATACACACACACACATATATATATCACCATCATCATTATTTAACATCTACTATTTTTCTTCCATGCTTGTATGGGTTAGATGGGACTCCACGTTATGAGACAAGTCTGGCCAGCTGTCCGCACCATGACTTGTTAAATAGAACTGTATTTTGGTTGGGATTTTTACACCTGCATGCACTTCCTAACACCAACCACGTTTACAGTGTGTATATATAAATATAGATAGACACATATATATATGTATGTATGCATATATTTATAAATATGTATATTTTTCAATTTGTATTGATGAAACACCGTGTAAGATGTAAAGTTTGTTTTTAAATGTATTGCCTTCTCCTCAATTCATTCTGCTTAAATAAATAAATATATATATATATATATATATGTGTGTGTGTGTGTGTGTGTGTCCAGTTTTTCTCTCAGCTAATTTCTTTTTTTTCATTCATGTACACTAACATCACCTATCTAGTGAAGCACACTTGCTTTATTTATTTCTAACCATCACAAATATTTCACAGTCAATGCCCACAACCTGAAAATTTGCTGCATTGGATTTCATAGACAAGTATCATGCAATATTTTTTATTCTGAGAGAGGAACCCTTTGTTGTCAGCAGGGACAATAGCTCTCTGAACTTTATCCAACCTATTTTTACTCAGTTTTTGAAACATCTATCTCAATTACTAATTGGGTTACCTTTTAGTGATATTTCCAAAGATGTGAGAAACATTATTTCACATGTATTCTTACTGTTATCTACATCTCCTACAAAAGAAACCTTCCATCCTGTCAGCCTGCCTCTTATCTCATTACACTTCTTGTGTACTGTAGTTTATACTGGGTATATCATATAGAATTTCTGCCTGTTCCTTTTCTGCATATCAAGCAAGACTACTTCCCAGGATACACTAAAGTACCATCTTTTTTTTTACTTACTAAAACTTTATTCTGTGCTCAACTTTGAAACATGTTAATTCCAGGTTTTCTGTGCTTTTAAAAATAATCAACTGATTTAGCTATAAGAAAAAGGCCATATGGACGTCCAGTCTTAAGCAATCTCTTTATGAACTCCTACCTGTACACTAAATTCCTTGCTGAACTCATTGATCTCATCTTGACTCTTTCGCTACACCTGACATTTATAGTCCTCACATAAGATTCCTTATCATCATCATCATCATCATTGCTTAACGTCAATTTTCTACACTAGCATGGGTGGATGGGCTGTCCCTGTGGGAGAGATCTGGTCGGAGGACCATGTTTTGCTCACACAGAACTGATTTTGGCTTGGTTTCTACAGATGGATGCCGTTCCTGATGCCAACCACATTTACAGTGTGTGCTGGGGGATTTTTGTCGTGACATCTACAATTAATTTCATAACTGCTGTTACCGTTTCTTCTGCTTTACCATATGCAATAGGAATTTGTTCCATTTTACCTTGATAGACAAAACCAAAGAATTTTAGAAGAATTAAAATTCCTTGTAGATATTTAGTTCTGACATCCTCAGTGATGCCATTGACTGTTAAGATTTGAACAATTTTTCCTAAATCTATATTAATTCCTACACATGATTTTCTTGGGTTCTGAGTGTATAAGATCTGTCACTTAAGTATACAATCCAAGGCTGGGATAAAATAAAGTCAGACACTTTTTCAACAGACCTCATATGTCTTTCAGTAACAAATTGCTGTAGATTTTTACTGCTACTGTAATTTTTAGATATACCTAAATTATATTTCTTGGAAAATAGAAGAATACAACCTTCAGGCGACATTTTAATTGGCTTTGGAATGTGGATTGCATTAGAAAATTACAGACGTCTTGCAAGTTGATATATTTGCACCATTCCTAGTTATCATCTTACTGGACCTTGCACTTCAACTGAAAAGACGAAATAACACAATGACTCTTCAATGTAAATCCAGCTTCCTTCATCACCCACCCACAACAATGGCTTCTGATTTAGGCACAAGGCCAGAAATTTTGGGGGAGGGGAAAAGTCAATTAAATTAACCTCCAGTGCATTACTGGTACTTTATTTTATCAACCCCTTAACCCTTTAGCATTTAAATTACTCAATATTTATTATTATATTTTCATAGTAAAAGCTTCACCTCACATAATTATCTTCCATAATATCGAATCTATGAGATTTTGATATTAATTATTTTGAGAACAATAACTTAACATCAGTATGAGTGGCTGGTTACAGCCGGTTTGAACAGAAAGAGGTGAGAAAATTCTTGCCGGATAAAGCCAATTTAAATGCTAAAGAGTTAAGGATGAAAGGTAAAGCTAACCCCAGCATGATTTGAATTCAGAATGTAAAGGACCGTACAGTGATTAATAATGTCCTCTTCTGTATGTTTACATATTTATAAATCCGACAGTATTGGTTATGCCTATGTTTGCATGTTTTTATCTCTGTTAATATATGAATTGTTTCTATTTTTTAGTCCCCATAATCTGCATATCACTATTTTCCAGATCTGGAAAATTTCTCTTTCTTTATTTTTAGATATATTAACATCTGTTGAGACTGATATTGCAATTAAGAAGTATTTAATTCTTTTGAAGATCTCCACAA
>OZ024747.1:90544572-90546053 GCA_964016885.1 Eledone cirrhosa
AATTAAATATATAATTTTTCTCTTGTGTTATATTCTAAATTGTTTCATAATGTTTTCTTTCGAAGTGAAAATAAAATATTAATTCATTTGAGAATATAAAGGAAAAACGAATTTCAAGTACACAACTTCATACTGTACATCAGCATCCTCATCTTATCATCCACATCAAGAAATGCCTGCACTTAGACATTTATAAATTCCATCCTAAACTCACAATATCTATAGGTATGCACATTCACATACAGTGATATTACATCATTATTACTTCAGACAACACACACTATGTTTACAACCTTCATACATACACAATACATCTCCATCTGTATCAACGATGTGTGTCCCAGTCTGCTCTTCAAATGCATCTACAAATATCTGAGCATTACAGAGACACATGAAGCCCTAAATTAAATCTAGGGCGATTTTGTAGGACACAATGTGTGACATGTTGACCCTCTGAATGATCTGTATAGTAGATTCAAGAGGCTTCAAAGAAGTTTCTGTCTACCCAATTTCACTGACAGACCAGAGGTCAACCCAAGGCTTCAGTAAATGATACTTGCCCAAAATGTCAAACAATGGGATTGAACCTAGAACATATAGATTGTAAAGTGAACTTCTTAATCATTCAATCATACTGCATTCACACATGTATATATATATATATATATATATATATATATATAAATATATATATACACACACACACACACATATATATATATATATATATATATATATATATATATATATATATATATATATATATATATGTATATATATATATATAAACATACACACACTTACACATATATATATACACACACACACACATATATATATATAAACATACACACACATATATATATGTATATATATATATAAAGATACACACACATATATATATGTATTTATACATACATACACATATATAAATACACCATATTTCAATACACACTATAAAACAAATATATATACTACATATGCAACACAACTACACACATACATATATCCATACACTACACATACATATATACATATATACATACACTAACGCTCATAACTTTTCTTTCAATATAGTATACCAAAATAAACCTAAATTTAGAAGTAATAACGATGTGTGATGTGTTTGATTGTGAAGTGAATTGTATTTCTAGCCATTTTGGTTTGAGTAATTAGTACAAGCCAAGAAAATACTGCTGAACGAAGCAGGAGATAGATACATATCGACAGTCATTGAGTCTGCACTCATCAATAAGTTACACTTTTTAATAATAAAAAAAAATAATAATAAAGGGAGGTGAGCCATGTTTCTTTGTATTTATGTATAACATAAGAGTGCAGTTGATGAGACACATTCACAGATTGAGACACATATTTCACTGAGAACCAATTAATATACATCAAAACAATTAACCCTGCACTTATCTCTTTATTCACTTGCTTTTATTCACAGTTCCATCTTTTTTTTTTTTTTGTCTTGC
>OZ024747.1:90548753-90573753 GCA_964016885.1 Eledone cirrhosa
ATATATATATATTTATATATATATACTTGTATATATATATATTTATATATATATGTTTGTCCATATATACTCATATATATATGTGTGTATATATATATATGTGTGTTTGTACATATATACTCATAAATATATATATGTGTGTATATATATATATATATATATATATATATATATATAAGCTTCAAATATTGTTAAAACAAGATATATAACAAAACAATGACATGTCACATGACATACATTTAATATCAACTTGTTTCCAGTGTAACATTAGTAGCAACTCATCTTTTTGTTACTGCCTGGAATAATATTCAAACTACAATATATTTAAACTTAAAATTGTTACCATTTCTCAATAAAAATAGAAAACATAAATAAATGAGGATTTGGAAATTTGCAAAAGAAAAAAAAAAATTCAGTCTGCCAAAGTAACCTTTATTATTATTGTTAATTTTTTTTTTCCTTTTTATTTATTAACACAAAGGAAAGAAGATGAAAATCAAATTTTCAGATAATACTTGATGGATATCAAACGATAACTGTTCGAAGTGTTGTTGTCAGATATAATATAAAAAGAAACCAGTCTTAAATGATTTTCTCATGAGAACAAAGGAGACTGTCCCTGCTTTGGAGAGAAATGTTTGTTGAATGTAAGCACAGGAAAAAAAATTGGTTTTGAAAAAAAAAATAATAATTTAGAAAACCCTGTTATAATATGGTATTTGGTGCTGGTGATGTTGATTATTTTTCTTTCCTTTTTTTTCATTTGAATTAATGAGAAGGAAAAAATATAATGAGTTAGTAAATTGTTTCCCTGCTTTTAAAATAATTTGAAGACAATTCTTGGTATTATTCCACAAAGGATTTCCCTGCATTTTGTTCTTAGGAATAATAATATTGATAATGATAATAATAATAATAATAATAATAATAATAATAATAATAATAATAATAGTAATAATAAAATAATAATAATATTATGATTAAAATAGTAAATAGTAATAATAATAATGATTTCTTTTCACTATGCATGAGGCTTGACTTTTAAAAGGAAGAAATATAATCGATATAATTGTCCTCAATAAGTTAATGCTACTTATTTTATCGATCCCAAAGGGATGAAAGGCAAAGTAGACCAAGCGGATTCTGGATTCAGAAAGTAAAGGTACCAAATTAAATATCTTATTTAATGGATATCATCTGGCTCTTTAAAATCTGCATTATCTATACCGCCACAGTAGTAGTAGTAGTAGTAGTAGTAGTAGTAGTAGTAGTAGTAGTAGTAGTAGTAGTAATAGTATCAATAATATAAATAATAATAATAATTATCATTATGACAGTATATATATGATATCAATAAATATTAATAGAATATACTAAGTTGAAAATTGTTTACCCAAAATTCCTGTTTAGTATTTGAAATAATAATAAAATTCCCTGCTTCAACAATGATTATAATTTCTGGATTGAATGATTGAATGATTGTATGTATGTGTATGTATGTGTATGTATGTATGCATGTGTGTGTAATACCACCAACACATTACTAATAGCAGGTTACACACTCTTTATTATTTGTCATTTCCTGTTTATGTATGATTTTGAATATTTATTTTATTCTTTAGATTCTTTGTCTTTTACTGAGGGTTAAATAAAAAAAAAACTATATATATATAGATATATATATGTACATATGTGAGTATATGTATTCATGTTTATATATATATATATATATATATATATATATGTATATATATATATATATATATATATATTATATATATATATATATATATATATATATATATATATATATATATATATATATATGTATATATATATATATATATATATATATTATATATATATTATATATATATATATATATATATATATATTATATATATATTATATATATATATATATATATATATATATATATATATATATATATATATATATATATGTATATATATATATATATATATATATATATATATATACATATATATATATATATCCATGTTTAAATGAGTTTCGACATATTCATTTGAGGAGAACAAACCATTTTTAAAATCTTGCATCACAATCGTAGTTAGAAATCAGAAAAGAAACAGTAATTAGGGTTATACCAACTTAACAGGAATTTAAATAAGGTTAAGTTTTCACTTCCTTGGCAACACCATTCATTGGGCTTTGATATATAATGCCACCATTCAAGGAATTTCTCTCACATAGTAATACTTTCTGTTGAATATGCCTCACAAAATGACACCATTTGTTGGAAAGGTTCACACATACATAGAGTGAACTGCTCCCACTAAGTTTTGTCCATGTAATGACATCACTCATAGTGGTCTACTCTAACAGAAGAATCCTTCACCAAAGTACCCTCATGCAGAAATATCACTCACCAAGGCTCACTTTATGCAGTGGCACTTACTCAGGTGGTGAATCACAATATAAAATAGATTTTCCTCTCTGTTAATATTTTCACTAAGTAAACAGTTGTTTAACATTGTCCCAGAAAAAAAAATATACAAGTCAATGCCTTTTATTTTATTCATTTTACAAAAGTAAGGAATATTTCCTTTCCATATATATTATCGCTTTTTTGTTTTTCTTTGATATAAGACAGTATATTTAGAGAGAGAGAGAGAGAGAGAGAGAGAGAGAGAGAGAGAGAGAGAGAGAGAGAGAGAGAGAGAGAGAAAGAGAGTAAGAGAGGGAGAGAGAAATATAGAGAAAGAGAAAGGTGGATGCAAACATAAATTTTATGTTACAATTTAAAATATCAAATTTTCTTCCATACATATTTCTTGTTATTTCAGCATATGAAAGAACTAAAGAACAGAATTGGTTTTAAAACATGGTATTACTTGACAAATATATAAGTTTATCAGACTTTGACCACACACTACTCTTTTTCCAAAAAATTAAGTACCAAAAGCAAACATGAAACTTTAAAAAATATCTTGAAACTTGAACATCTACTTAGTAGTCTTTTTGTAGCAGTCAAAATTTCTAATATTCGTAGGAAATAAACTTTTGAATTAAACAAACAACAGTTTAAAATTTGGTTTTAATTTGGTATTATTTAAAGTGTAATTTGTAGGAAAATAGTAATGGAATAAATAATGGATCATCTTAAACATAAATCTTAAAGAAATAATGTCATCTTTAAGATATATAATTACTTGAAAATATGTTTTTTTTTTTTAATGATATTGTTATTATATAAAGCAAGTTTTTTTTAAAATATAAAGTAGGTTTTGCACCAAGAGTTTCAATATCATTTAAATGCCAGAATCTGTATTTAATTTCAATGAACATTTCTAAATTCATTTGCATATATTTTTATGACAGAAGCTTCACAAACATTATATATCTAAATGCTAACAACATTCATATTTTTACATAGATTTATAACAATTATGCATGTGACTATTGAGTTCTTCTGGTTGCAAGTGTTTGGGTTTATGTTTCATAACCATATCATAATTTCACTTTATATAGGTGTGTTCAATGAAGAGGGCATACGTGTAAGGAAATATAAAGTAATACAATGAATTGGATGAATGTTTTAATATAACTAAACTGCTACAGCAAACTGTGGTGCTATCAACAGTTCTTATAGATGCTGCAAGATTGTCTGATTTACAACACAAAATCATAACAGGCTTAGAACTTTGATAAAACAGAAATAAAACATGTAAAACAATATTAACAGGACTGTCACAGACCAAAACATTAAAATAAATGAGAAAGGGTTAAAATGAGTATCTAGGGTGGCTGGAAATGAGTTGCATAGTGAAATTAGAAGTAAAAGTATACTAGCTAAAAAAATCGATGTAACAAAAGTTATTTTCAGTATGGAATGACAGAGAAAAAAATATTTGACCAAGTAAAGGCTACTTAATGTATTTGGACAGCTCATGCTTTTGTTTTCTCTTTTTTTCTGGTAGTATTCTAACTATATGAAAACAAAATGTAAAAAAAGTGAAATGACATGCTCACTTCTTTACTTACACAGGTCACATTTATACACTCAATACATAGGAACAGAAACTCATTTTTATCTTTACAAAATATATAATTTGATTAAGTATAATTTATGTCTATATTATGATGGAATTTTCTTACCCAGAATATTAGCTGTTTTTCAGTCTTTTATGAGAGTTTAGTCATTTGATAAATTAATTACAAGTCATTTCAAAATATATAATTTTAATATATTTTAAGCCAATTTTTCTAAGAGTTAGGGATATTATTAATTTGATATATTATCTGATCAATACTGAAAATATCTGATGTGGATGAATTTTAATACATAAAGACAAAGGAGTGAAGCCAGTACAATAAAGTATCTACTGCAGTTGTTTATATACATTAATAAATGAGTTAGTAAAGATGTTTAATAACTGAGTGTTAATTAAACATGTGGTTTAAATACCAACCATTTCTGTAGCAGTTATCAGAATACTATAATTATTTTCAAATCTTCAAATCTATGATAAAACACTGTGGTTTAAGTTGATTTATTAGCTTATTGAATATTACTGATATAATACTGCTACAGTATTACCATATAAGGATATGTAATATAAGGGATATTTGAATAAAAATATATATTCAAAGTTTGGCATTTCACACTTAACATGTTTTCAATGAGAATATTGAACTTTCTAAGTTATTGAAATCAAATGATCTTATTACTGACCTCAATTTAATTAAAACTCGAAATACATCTATACAAATATATTGCTTTTTCAAAATATTTTTGCAATCATGGAAGGGGATCAGTAAAGCTGGTCATAGTTACTAAGTCTCTACAGAATATGAAATATTTCTACTGCTTCTCACAACTGACCTATATAATTACAATTGGAAATATGATTTCTCAATGCTTACTATGTTGCAGTTCCTTCTATTATCTGACCATCATGAAATATGATTATTTTAGAACAGAGATTTGTGGAATGCTGGCTATAGCTTCTAAGCTCATTAGTAAAATTTCTAAACCAGACTTACATTCTTAATTATCCCTTCTTTCAATATGGCATTAACACTATTGCATATGTAACCTTAAGAGTAAGACAAATATATTCATTTGTTTGAGAAATGGAAGCATATTGAGTTTCAGGCATTGCAAAGTGATGCTAATATTGAGCATACCAAAATTTTGGCCTTATTTACATTTGAAGTCACTAACATTCAAATATGCCTCTGATTTTAACTGTAGATAATAGTTTAAAGAAATATGGATTCTGGCTCTACAAGGCTGACTTGTTCTTAATACACACAGAAAAGACAATCTGATACATTCCAAGATATTTCCATTTAATATTTGACATCCAGGTTGTTTTATTTTCTGTGAGTTTGATGCCTGCCCAGGTGGCATAAGATAAAATATCAGAGGAAAGTTGATTTTATAGTTTTCTGAAAGTAATTCTATGACAAAGTAACTTTAAATATCTCTAACCACCAAAAATAAACAAATTAATTTAATCACCCATGTACAGAATTAGGTTAATGTTTAGCATTTTATCCTTTTCAGACTTGGCAAATAAAGTACAAGGAAGAATTATGCAATAGCAACATAACACATTTATTTAGTTTGTTTATATGTGTAAATCTATATACACATTTATGCAGTCTTGGTTACTTCTATTCTGTATATATATACAGAAATAACTTTATTTCACACACACATATATAATGCTTACTTGTGTGTTTATAAACTTAGTTATATATGTGCATGCTTACAGTTTATATATGTCTCTACAAACTTAAAGTTTTATAAATACCAGCCCACTCTGGATTATTTTGTAATACAAATGGCCAATTTTGTCACATTCAGCCTTCCTGATTTGGCCTGAGAATAGCATTAAGGGCGCATGTGCCTGTGGAATGCTCAGCCATTTACTCATTAATTTCACAAATATGAATTTAATTGATCAAATAACTGAGTATTTATTATTGAGACAAATGGGAGACCCATGACATATAAAGAGGAATCATTATCAAAATCTTTTAACAATATGATGTATATCATAATTATAACTATTTACAAAACCCTATAGAAATTAAAGAAAAAGAAAATAGAATATTTTAAGCTTTTGAAGAAGATCAGCATGTTTCATGGGTGTAAAGAGGTAAGTTATTCAACATCTTTATATTTTCAGGATAGATTTGTCTAAAATACTAAAGGACCAACAGACAATAAAAGCAAAACTATACTCCATTATTTAAAATCAGCTACTTAAAAACAACACAGCACTGTTTTCCAAAAGTCAATATATGTCGTTGTTATTTTTCAGTAAACTATATATTAGGTTTATCATGAATGTTCAATAATATATATTACAAGGAGAGTTTAAAAAAAAGGTTCTTTTGTCACAGAAACTTGGGTCATTTTAGTTAAAACAATATGTCCATATTTTGTATCCTTGTTATCATATGATAATCTATATAGTACATAACAGTTAGTATTACACCACGGTGCATCACACATACAATACTCCTTGTTTTAGTATGTTACACAGCTGTCTCAACAATGTTGTCACACATGCAGCACTCCAAAACCACAGTATTTTACAAAGTACTCACTACACTACATCATCATCATATGTATGATAATGTGATAATGACAGAAGTAACTATACTTTGGCTTAATGTATACAGTATATATATATATATATATATATATATATATGTATATATATATATCTAAGATAGCCTACTAACAATACATGCTTTCTCTCCTCATTAACTTTTTCCCCATTTTATTTTTTTTTCTGTCTCCCAAACATCCTCTTTTTTCTTTGCTATATTCTGATGAAAATTAGCATCTAAAAGGTTAAAACCCCTTTCCAACTATATCAAGCATTTCGCTAATATACCATCATTGTATTGTATTGTTCTCCCCTGTCTTTTTCGTTGTTGACTTTTCTTATAAATGTGTGTATAAATGCGTAATATATATACACATAAGAATATATATATATATAACAAAGGAATTATGGTACGGAACCAGATGGACCATAACGCACCAGAGTACTCAATACTCTGTCCAGAAATAGCCGTCAAAACGGCTTGAGCTCTGCTGTCAGGGTCATACTTTTTCCTATATATATGTATATATATATATATATATATATATATATATATATATATATATATACATATATATATATATGTATGTATTGAGTGCTCTACCCTGCATACTAAAGTGTCAGTAACTTACCAACACATACTCAAATTTATATATTATATATATACATGTACATATACATACATCACACCAGAGCCTCCATCTCTTTGATAACAATCATCAAAACTATACCATTTAGTTACACTGAAAGTAATATAAGCAATTGCTTTGCATACTGAATATACTTCAACATAAATATATTCTAGAAGATTTTTTCAAAGTTTATTTAGTGTAACAATGTGTAACAGTTTCTTGTGAACATAGCATTCAAATAACCATTATTACTTTTATAGAACTACTCTGATGCCAAAGTGTATCCATGCATGTTAACAGTGAAGTGTAAGATAATAGTACTGTCATAAAGCTAAGAGAACAGTGCAATGCTAAGCAAATTTGCACTAGAAATCACAAGAAGCACTGAATAATGTTGATATAGAAGATGCTAAAGTGGCAAAATTTGTTCCAGGGATAGCAAATGTGGAATGATAGAAACTAGTAGAATATGTAATTTTATATATTTCACTGCACAATCATGCCTACTGAAATTGATTCCTTGTGTCAGGTAGCATTTGAGGTAGTGCGAAATATCGGCAATAAGTCAAAGAGTACATTCTCTTGTTGAATTTCCATTGATGATATTTACCTTTAAAAGATAATTCCCTGTATGATGTAACAATGCAGTATAATGAATAAATTTTGTATTAGAAAAACTGGCTGGGGTTAGAATATTGTAAAGAAGGGTTAGTTGAATAACAATATACTGAATGCTATTGTGTATCGAGTCCAGTTTTGGAGTCGATTGAAGTGAACAGGAAATACACTGCTGTTGAAATGTAGTTAAAACATACATTATTCAAAAATAAGTTTACCTTCAAGACTGATTTTATATCCTTGGAGCAAATATAAATGAATACCCTGCTAATATATCCAATACATAGAAAACAAAATGAGTTAAGGTTATAACTCAATGAAGCTAATAAGATGAATTTGGATAAATAAGTGGAAAGGTAATGTACTGAGTGTGATAAACAAAACAAATCTTAATTAATTGAAATGACCCCTTAGTAGGAAAAAGAAGACAAAATCCTAGACAAAATTGTTAGAGACTCTTAAAGAGAAGGGAGATAATTTCAAGTATATTTATATGCTTAAGGGAATGCTTGATGATTGTTTGCAGATAAAGATAGAAATTTTCGTTCCCTTAATCCTTTAGCATTTAAACTGGCTGTATCTGGCCAGAATTCTCTCACCTCTCTCTGTTCAAACCGGCCATAATCAGCAGCTCATATTTATGTTAGAGTATTGTTCTCAAAATAGATAATACCAAAATCTCATAGATCCAATATTATGTGAGATGAAAATTCAATAGGAAATATAGAGTAATGTAAATGCTAGAGGGTTAAAAATGCATTCCTTTACTAGTTCCATTTATTAGATTGTGATCTTCATTGATAAATTTGACTTTATGAACTCCAGTACTTGACTGATGTTTGTGAAATTTATAAGAAATGAATGCAAGGTCTTCCTGGTTAGGATTTGAACTCAGAATATGGTGAGAAGTAACCAAATACCACAAGGTACTTTACCTGATTTTCTACCAATTCTCCCATATATCTTCATATTTGTTTGAAGAGTAAACTAAGAACCTGTGGTGTTTATATCTTAATTATGACATTACAAATATTAGTAAAGTAAATCTAATATTAATTTGAAATTGATACATTATTCATTATGAGGATGGTAATGATGACAATGATAATAATGGTTTCTGATTTAGGAACAAAACCAACAGTTTCGGGGAGGGGAAAGTTGATTAAATTGACCCCAGTGTGTTACTGGCACTTTATTTTATCGACTCCGTAAGGATAAAAGGCAAAGCTAACCATTCCAGGATGTGAACTCAGAACACAAAGGGACATAGCTATATACCACAAAATATATTGCCCAATGCCCTACTGATACTCCCAATTCACTGACCTCTGTTGACAATGATAATAATAATAACCACCATCCAATAAAATAACACTTCTCTGGTATACCTAACATTATAATACCAACTCACATAAATTACATACTTCATAGCTGTAATGTAATAATATGAAACAACCCCTATAGTACAAACTGTCAATAACAGCACATGAAACATAATTACCATCTAACAAAATAACACATCTTACATTGTACATATGAGTATTGGGCTTGAGAGTTTGATTCCCGGATTGGGCAGTGTGTTGTGTCGTTGAGCAAGACACTTTATTTCACATTTTTCTTGTTCACTCAGCTAGCAAAAATGAGTTGCAATATCACTGGTGCCAAGCTGTATTGGCCTTTGCCTTTCCCTTGGACAACATCGGTGTCATGGAGATGGGAGACCAGTATGCATGAGCAACTGCTGGACTTCCACAAACAAATCTACCTGGATTTGTGCCTCAGAGGAGAAACTTTCTAGGTGAAAATCTTATGGCTATTTGTGACCTTAACTTTTATTTTACTTTATTCTACACAAAGAAGAGACAAAACACTATAGAAAAACACCAGAAATGACAAAGCAAATCCTACAACAAAACAAAACTGATGTATTTGAAAACCATGGGTCTTCATCCCTAAAACATAATACTGATCCCACACTTCAGCAACACAAATGTGTATCAGAAATTCACATGATTTTATGCCACTGAATGATTACTTGGCAAGTTGTACTACAAACACAAGTTTAAAGTGAATTACTTAAATAATAAAAAATATTATATAATTTAGTGCAAAGTTGTGTGGAAGTTAAATGACTTGCTTAAAGATTAAAGGCAATATTTACAGCAGGATATGCATTATCAACATAGATGTTATAACTTTCAAATATTTATATCTTTTTATGAGGCTGAACATCAAGTTTAAAAGCATTAAAATGAAAATTGATCTTTGGAGCATTTGAACTCTTAACACTTATTTATGATAATTAAAATTGGAAATTATATAGTCTCGTGCAGTATAGCTTCAGTCTAAACTCCAAATTATTATCTCTATAAGTAATAGGTTTTTCTCTCCTAGTGTTTACCCGTTTCAATGTAAAATCCTGTCATCAAATTGATATGATTGAGATGACACTCCAGCCAACACAGTATTCCATCTGACATTGGGTGTCTATTACCAGAGATGACACTCCAGCCAACACAGTATTCCATCTGACATTGGGTGTCTATTACCAGAGATGACACTCCAGCCAACACAGTATTCCATCTGACATTGGGTGTCTATTACCATTAGCCAGATTGTGACAAACCAGTTTTCCCAACGATGCTTCAGTTGATGTGTTGCCTCATGTGATATTCATGGCCTATCACCATTAGCCATGTCTTAGAAGACCAGTTTCCCTTTCACAAGGAATCCAGTACTAGGAAGAGGAATCTGAATTCAGATTGCAAAGAACAACAACAAAGAAATACCACATGGTATCTTGTTTGATTCTCTAGGAATTCAATAGTTCTGCCACCCTAGAATAGTTCTTAATCAAATACAAAAGTTGAACTCAGACATCAAATATTACAAACATTCTATCCAACAAGCTAATGACACTGCCAGGTCACCTCTATTTCAATGAGTAATAGATTAATTATTCTAAGTTATTTTACTAAAACTATGTCACTGATTTAACTGTCTTATAGAATTTAGTGCAGTTGTTTTAATCTTTAGTACAGTTATTCCAATACAGAACCTTCTTCTTTGAATAGTTAAGGTTGAGGTAGTTCAGTTATGATTCTTCTTATGGTTTTATATTTTCAGCTCAGCTGATGGCATAACAAGAATTGAATGACCATCGCACACTGACTATATCAATACATAAACCTATAAATGAAATGATTTGTTCCCGACCACCACACACTGACTATACCAAGACATAAACTTATCAATTGTGAGTAAAAATGTTGCTATTTAATACCTTTATCAAGCAAATATTATAACCAACAGATCTTATAGAAAATTGGATAAGTTTCTAACAATTTTCTTTTTATTGGTGAAAGACAAGCAACCAAATTAAATATCTCTATCTAATTATAAATATTAAAGGTTAGAGGACTGGTGCACATTAAATGAGCTGCTCTAAGTAGCACTTGTAATCAGTAGAAATAGACGGATTTGGAAATTCTACATTAGTTGTTATACTTAATTATCTCTCAGAACAGAAAGATAGAGCTGATTTGGTCTAATTCCGTGGTTTCTACATTACAAATTAGTAATGGAAACTGACTTATTGATACAGAATGAAAGGATCGTCTGTAACAACATGAATTACAGAAATAATAGAACCAAAATTATATAGAAAGGATCAAACATATACTTCTAACAGATGGAAGCAAGCAGATAAAATGTGGAAATGATTTACATTGACTACAGAAAAGCTTACAATTCAGCGGAATGCAGTATTCTTGGGAAATGGGAATTTTGTTGATATCTGTCAGAATATCATTAGATTCATCTAGAAATCTCTTTATTAGCATCAACATTGAACCTGAATAAAGTAAACATTTGCAAATATAAATTCCCAGTAAACTCACTGTTAGTCTTACTTTTCATAATAGGTTTATCTCAGAGAAAAATACATCCCAAAAATATGTAAATAAATTAATGACATGAGAATAATATCTATTATGGAAAAGATCAAATGACTTGATGATGCTTATTTCAACAGTTATATGACTGCTTTCCTAATATGTTACTGTCCATGGTATTTCATAACATAGTACTTCATAACATAAAACACCAGTCCAATTATCTTATGTAATTATCTAAATTTGCAGCATATTAAAACCTAAGGGACAGATCTATATGTAAAATGTGACCAATTAAATATTTTGTTGAGTAAAATAAGCAGAATGCAAAAGAAATTCTATGACAGAAATAATAAAAATATAAAGAAATTAAAAGAAATTAAACTACCTTCACTCAAGCTTAATAAATAAATTCACAAATAGAAAATTACATAGAAATCTGAATCGGTTGAATATAGAATCTAGATAGGTACAGATCTGAAGAATTGATATGCTAAGGTTTTTAAGATAGAGAAAAGACAAATTTAAAGTAGAAAACTACACACACATGATAGTTTTTTTAAACACGAATACATCAGAAAGCATACATACATATATATATATGTAATGTCTGACTGAATATGCATGTTTTTTTTTCTCCAATTTTTTCCTGGTTCCTTCTTCTCACTGTTTTCTTTCTATTGAATCTTCTATTTCTAGCTCTATCTTCTGATGACGGACTAGTGTCCGAAATGTTAGGACTCTCTTCTTGCTATTTCAAGTGTTTAACTAATATATTTCTTCAATGTACTGTGTCGTTTGCTTTGTTATTTCTGTTTACCTTGTAGACACCTATATATATATAATGGTACCATGTGTATCCCAGTTTTAGAATAAGTACACCATGTCCCTGCATGGGTGGAAGAGTGGACATAAAATGATGATGACAATGATATATATATGTGGAATTTTAAAACAGAGATACATCTAAATAACGTATATATGTCATGTTATATATACTGAAGGACCATCACCCTTAACTCACGGTTGGGTGTGGATGCATTCATGTATATGTGTGTGTCCGCATGTATCTGTGTGTTTCTAAATATATTGTTAATAACTCCCTCTGGTTGAGTAATCTTTGAAGTGTGGTGGCTGCTGGAAAGCTGCCATTACTCATACTTCTCGCCTCCTTCACCACCTCTTCTACGGCTTCGATATAAATACCCCCTCCGCCTCTGTGGTATTTTCTTCGGGGTTATAAGAGGCTTAGCTCTGTTTCTCGACCGTTATATCGCGTGACTATCTCCCCCTCCGCCTTTTGGGATTCTTTCTCACGTCGTGTAGACGCGTTCTTGAGACTAGTAAAATGAGGTATCCTCTTGATAAGTCGGCAGACCTCGCAGGGACTCTATATCTTTATGATGTATTGTTTTTGTTTATGCCACGAAACTACGTAGTCGAGGAATCTAGGAGCAGTTTAGGTATGATACATTTTATTACTAATTATATCTAAATGTTTCTTCTCTCTTCATAATGTATATATATATATATGTATATATATATATATATATATATATATATATATATATATATATATGTATATATATATGGTCCTTCAGTATATATAACATGACATATATACGTTATTTAGATGTATCTTTGTTTTAAAATTCCTCATATATATCATTGTCATCATCATTTTATGTATATATATGAAGTATTTCCGTAGGAAAGGTAAAGGAAAAGAGAGTGCTCTATGTAGGCTACAGAGCTTTTTAGTTATGTAATAAATAACATAAAATAATTATTTCATTTACCAGTGGTTTCTTGAAGACAGATATTTATGTCTGTCTTCATTCACCAGAAGAAAAGTTATTTATGAAATAGTAATAGGGATTTGAAAACAGAGTATAGGATAAAAGAAAATGAGGCTGAAATAAAATTGTGTATATGTATATATATATATAAACATATATATATATATATACACGTTATTCCGGGTTGAATCGGAGGTAACCACAGTAAGTAAGGTACTCAATACATAGCAGAGTATAAAAGTTTTAATATAGATGAGATTCTACAGGACTAGAACTGTTTCATTCTTTAGAAATCATCAGGAATCTGGGTATCAAAAAATAAATATGGTATTTATAGGTCTCTTCAGGTGGTAGGAGAGGGTAGGGAGTGGGATGGGTAGAGGTCATTGGTTGATAGAAAAGGGAATTCATTAAAAGCTAATTCTTTGAAGCTAAAATCTAAATTATAGCTTTAAAGAATTAGCTTTTAATGAATTCCCTTTTCTATCAACCAATGACCTCTACCCATCCCACTCCCTACCCTCTCCTACCACCTGAAGAGACCTACAAATACCATATTTATTTTTTGATACCCAGATTCCTGATGATTTCTAAAGAATGAAACAGTTCTAGTCCTGTAGAATCTCATCTATATTAAAACTTTTATACTCTGCTATGTATTGAGTACCTTACTTACTGTGGTTACCTCCGATTCAACCCGGAATAACGTATATATATATATATATATATGTTTATATATATATATATATACATATACACAATTTTATTTCAGCCTCATTTTCTTTTATCCTATACTCTGTTTTCAAATCCATATTACTATTTCATAAATAACTTTTCTTCTGGTGAATGAAGACAGACATAAATATCTGTCTTCAAGAAACCACTGGTAAATGAAATAATTATCTTATGTTGTTTATTACATAACTATATATATATATATAGTGGTTAGAGCATTGGCCTTGCAATCAAAAGGTTGTGAGTTCAATTCTCAGACCGGGTGATGTGTTGTTTCCTTGAGCAAGACACTTTATTTCACATTGCTCCAGTTTACTCAGCTGTAGAAATGAGATGATAGGGACTGGGGTCCCTATTCATTTCCACTGTAAAGTGGACGTGGGGGTGCCACGGCAAAAAAGCACCCAGCACTCACTGTAAATGAAGTTGGTGTTAGGAAGGGCATCCAGCTGTAGAAATCAAGCCAGAATCAGTTCCCATCCCACCCTTGCAAGCAGGGAAAAGTGGACGTAAAATGAAATGTGAAAAATGTGTGTGAAATGTGAATATATATATACATTGGTTTGACCTTTAATAATAGGGAGAGCAAATGTTAAATAATGATGATGATTACCTTGATTATATACTAGTTTTGAAACAAGAATGAAGACACCATTTCCAAGAAAGAATTTGTAAAGCAAACACAATATTGGGAATAATAAATCCAGACAGGATCTACACTCTAATGCATGGATAGCATCACATGAAAAAACAAGAAATTCTTACACAATCTAATAGTTAAATGTTATGTGATTATGATACAAATAAATGACTAAATTAATTTACATATTATAAATACTAAAACGTAGAAGATTTTTTTGAGATTAAATAAGCAATTAGAAAGATGTTCTTTTAGACAAGATACATTACTATGCTTGCAAAAACATATACTTTAACTCCATTCAACATTAGAAGACTGATTTCATATAGAAGAACCCAAAGTTTTTTTATGAAAAGACAGAGCAAATGTAGGACAAAGAAAGGAAAATACACAAACAAACGTTCCTATTGCTATATGCAGCTTTAAGAATTGAAATAATTCTTTGGAAACTCAAGGTAGGACTATTAATAGCTTGGTATATTAATTTTTATAAAGTTATAAGTATTTTGTTACATACTGTAATTTTTTATCCTAAGCCTGCTTTATTAAAATCAAGATCAAGAATGATTGAAATAAATAGAAAAATTTCCTCTGGATATATTTAATGTTATTTTTATTTTTTGTCTTTTGTTTTTACTTTACTTGATACTTTTCAATAAGAAACCTGCTAAAGGGTTAAGTTATTACTTTTTAAAAGATTTTCAGTTAGGGATACAGCTTTATTCTATTAAACATGCTAGCTGCTGTACTGCAAGCAGATTTAAATTTGAACTAAAATCTACATTGAATCAAGCTGTTTTACCCTGCAGGCAAAGGCAAGAAGATTGTTAAGGAAAATTTTTTCATGTAAACAATGGTTTCATGTACTTAAAGGATTAAATAAGAAACTTTATTTTTGTTGTTAACAATAAATGTAGTCCTAACAGTTTTAAACCATGAGTGAAATGGCTGAATGTTTAAGCCATTAGAAAAATAAAGTCATAAATCATAGTTTCAAATCATGCTATTTATACTGTTTAATACAGTACTATGAGTCGATGTACATAATATTCTGTTTTGTTTCTACTACGTTGAGCAATAACTACCATCAACAAATGTTTCAAAGGATGCCTAGTCATTACCTATAATAGAAGTTTATATAAACAGCTAAAAAACATCAAAGCTGTTAATGAAGAGATAAATTTTTAAAATTAAAAAGAATCAGTATCTGTTCTATTAGAGTGAGAAACATAAATACTTTCAACTTTATTGACGTTCTTTAAACAACCTTTACTTTCAGATCATTCTTTAATAATTCAAAATGAGAAATTTAACTTTTTGAAACTTCACTTTTTTTTCTAATATAAAATATGTTAACTTAAAATGGATCTTATTTCACTAAAATACATTTTTTCTTCGTTTAACTTTAAATTTTTCAATTATTGAATTATAATTGATGTTACTACTACTCACAGACTATATACGAAATAGCAGAGGTTTTTTTTTCATCTAATTTGTTTCCTATCTAATGTCACATTATCCATCTTTTTAAGTTCAAATAGATGAAATCTTTAAACTTATAATTAAAAAAGTGGTTTCATTTTCAACCCTCTAACACTAATGAAAACCTAAGTATAGCCAGTAAATTTTATTTTCAGACTTTTCATCTGTTGTTGTCTATTTGTTCGTAGGTCTGGTTATAACTTTGCTTAAACAGACGCAACTATTGTGGTAGAGGCAACCAATACTTGGGAAAACTAACAGGTTAAATATCTCAAGTTGTAGGTATATCAGCTGTGTATGGCATTTTATCCATGGCTGTCATGCCTTAATTAATAATATATTATTTCTGTTTAAAGATAGCAAAGCTTTTGTTGCAGGATTGAATAATTTGTAAGATTATAATAATAATGAAATTATTGTGTACAGTGCTCAGGTGCACTACATTATATAGAAGTAAACTCCTGTAAGAGAGATGCTACATAATATAATATAGTGATGATATTAAGAACAATACCTTTACTGCTACCAGCATCATGATAAAAACAAAATATGTTAGATTACATGTTAGCTCTGTCTACTTTATCTATCTCATTATACATACTTCTTCTTGGAGTTTCTCTGACTGTTCAGAATAAAGCAGCTTTCTTCTCGAAAATATTAATCAGAAATTTACTGCTTGTCTTATATCTACTAATTATCGCAAGACACAATATCTAGCAAATTTTCAAACACAATATCTAGCAAATTTACTCATCTATTCCAATTTCAGTTTTTCTCTTCTGTTAAATAATTCATAATCTAAATTTTTGCCTTCCATTCTAAATATGGTCAATGTGATAAATATTATCAGTTGATTATATTACAATGTAAATTTAACTTTGCATATGTTCTTATCATACATAAAAGTTAAAAAATAAACTTTTACATGCTGTTAACTCCAGCTTTGATATTACATAACCAAACTATAAGTTGATACCTCATACTATTTAAAACATGATAGAACATTTTGGTAGACATCATTAATGGCTAGCTTTTAGAGCTAAATAACATGCCAACTTGATAATGAATGTTTGTATGGGAGAAGTTTAATCACATGTGGGCTGTAAACAGAACCAGAGTCTAGATCTAGTGGCAAGGTAGTAGATTGACAGAGTTGAAGGACTGAGAGTGATTTTTCTATATTCACAGAATAAACTGGAACTCATTGCTGCAAATTTATAACTCACTTGTCAATTATACTATGCTACCACTGCTTACAGTGGTGAGCTGTTCCTATTCTGCAGTACCTAGTTACAACTAGGTGGATTGAGTCATTTGAAAGTAAAACAATTTGGCTAGCAGCCCAACATAGCAATGCAGATGCAAATATGATCTACCAGTTCCTTACATGATACTTTATCTACACAGATTTCGATGCTATCACACACTGTTATAAGATGTGTTATGGACACATAAGATTGTGAATAAAGTATTGTAGATGAATATTTAAAAGTGGCAAGAAAATTGTTAAATGGTGAAATTTCCTGATTTCTGTTTTCTTATTATACCAATCTGGCCCCAAACAGTTTCTGGTCCTATGAAATATAACCACTCATTTAAAAGGGTTTCTATTTAAATCAAAATCTCCATCATAATTTGATATAAGGACCATATGTTAAGTTACTTTATTAGAAATGAAATAAGAAGTAATTTTATTAAATTCTTCAAAATTCTTCATTAATTAGAAATATAATACAAAAATTTTGAGGCTTTAAGTAGTTGTTTGAAAGATTATCAAAATAATCTTGACAAACATTTAAATTGAGAGCATTGAGGAAGGGGATGAAAATGGCGATTATATCAACCCCAATACTTGAGGGACCTCATGTAATAATATAATACCATATAACATATTTTAGAAAAAGCTATGTTACAAAGCAAAGAACAAGAGAAACAAAAATGCTTTAAATTCAATGGAAATGTTTAATTCTGTTCTAAAAACTAAAAATGTCAAGTGTAACTTAATCACAAAATAAATATAAAGAAATAAATATTTAGCGTTACCACTCTCCTGAAATAATTTATATTTGAGAAGAGATTGTGATCTTTCAAGTATCTTCCTATTTTGAAAAAAATCTTAAATATAGGGCAACTATACAAACACCAACAAGAGTATCAAATACATATATATATATAGAGATCCACATATATTAAGTGAGAAATTGGAGTAGAGAGGTAGAAGGGGATAGAGAATGGAAGGGTTGTATATACATACATACAGTTTTTAAATAGTTTATTGCACAATTTTATTCAAACTTCTAACTCAAACAATTAACAAATTAAACCTTTATATGCATGCATATATATATATATGTATATATATATATATATGTATATATATATATATATATATATATATATATATATATATATATAACGAAGGAAATGTGGTAAGGAACCAGGTGGACCATAACGCACCAAAGTACTCAATACTTGAGGTAGTAGAGTGGGTAATAGGAACCAGTAAGACCCCGACAGCTGAGCTCAAGCCGTTTCGACGGCTAATTCTGGACAGAATTAGCCGTCGAAACGGCTTGAGCTCAGCTGTCGGGGTCTTACTGGTTCCTATATATATATATATATATATATATATATGTGTATATATATATATATATGTATGTATATATATATGCATACTCACATATACATGAAAAGCATTGACTACAAAATGAAAGTCCCTTTAGAATGAAGTCTAATTCACAGGAAATATTGAGGTATATGACTAAACTACATAGTTTATCACTTTATTTCAGCTGCTCATCATTTACAATGCAATACTTTAATTATCACTGCAATAGATACAACATCAACTACAAGTGTAAGTAGACTTCTAACTAGGTTTATAAATTAAAAATATAGGGACACAGCAGATTCCTCATTTACTAATATAATCCAAACCAAGAGCAGTGTCTATAATATTTCCAGGTGGAGGACTGGATGCAAAAGACTACTGGTTCAAACAGAACCTTTGTCCAAGTATTGGCCACTCTCGGATAGCTTTGTGGTAGAGCCTGTAGCAGTGGAGATTTCCAGCGTTCTTGCCCCCCCCCCCTCCCCCTCCCCATGACCACATCCCTACTCACTGCTATTGAGATAGAGTTAGTCACCTGCAGAAGGATACATATTTAAAAATGGAGAACTAAACTTCATTTATTATTAACTCACTGAGGGTGGTAGATTGGCAGAATCGGTAGAGCATCAGACAACGTGCTTTGCAGCATATAGTCCTGGCCCTTTATGTTCTGAGTTCAAATCCTGCCATGGTTAGCTTAGCCTTCCATTCTTACGGGATCGATAAAATAGAGTATCAATAATGCACTGGAGTCGATCTTATCGAATTTTCCCTCCCCCCAAATTGTTGGCCTTGTGCCTAAATCTGAAAAATTTTTTGACTCATTGAAAAGATGAAGGATTGAGAGAATCTGTAGAGCATCATTCAAAATTCTTTGTAATATTTTCTTTGGCTCTTAACTTTCTGAGTTCAAATCCCACATAAGTCAAATTGTCTTTCATTCTTCTGTGGGTCAATAAAATAAAGTACCAGCCAAATACTGGGGTTTATATAATTGACCTTTTTCCTGCCCTTCCCCAAATTGCTGGCATTCTGCCTAAAATTAACAACAATTATTAACTCATTCAGCATAACTAGTCTATGTGAAGAAAGTATGTTGCATGAGTATGTGCTAAAAAGAAAAATTGAAATTATTGAGGCAGTCAGTTAAGGTATGAACCTCTTGGATTATTGCACAATAATATTAAAAAGAAATTCATAGCTCTTTTATGAATTTTGTATGCTAACACAAGGTCAACATATTTATATATGTATGAATAGGAAATTATGCACACACAATATACATTTAAATATGGTTTGGTGGGCTATTTATGCATATATATATATATATATATATATATATATATATATATATATATATATATATATATACAAATATATATATATATATATACACAAATACATATATAATATATATACATTTATAATTTATTTATATATACACACATTTATAATTTATATATATATATACACATATGCACACACACATGTACATATGTATATATGTACATTTATGCATACATGTATGTGTATAAATACATGGCAAGATTTCATTTCCCTTACATTATACAGTCAGTTCAATAATATTTCCGTTTAAATATTGACCTTACAATGAAGGATTTGGGAAGCTGCCAGAAAGTATGTTGAAAACTGATTACTGCAATATTGCACATCTTCTACTACTACATTTAATGTATTTAACAGTTAATTTAATAATTAGTGAATGATTGATAACATTGGTACTTAAACAATTAATATAACAATTCATTAAACTGAACACTGAGGGGCAGGTAATGTGATGAGAATGTTTGAATAGCAAACTGCCTAAAATTACCCCTGATTCTATGATACAAAGATTTTTGTTTTAAATGAACCTGCCATTCTAATTTTATGTAAGAGTAATTGTTAAGTTATGTTCCAAACACCAGCTTAATAATGAGAAAATCTGTTATATTACTAATTTCTTAGTTAAAATACAAAGATCTGGGTGAGACTTTAGTATTTTAACTTTAACCCTTTAGCATTTAAACCTGGCTGTATCTGCCCAGAATTCTCTCAACTCTTTCTGTTCAAACTGGCTGTAACCTGCTGTTCATACTGATGTTAATGTATTGTTTTCCAAATGAATAATATCAAAATCTCATAGATTTAATATTATGTGAGGTAAAGACTTTGCCATGAAAATATAATAGTAAATATAGAGTAATGTAGATGCTAAAGGGTTAAATAAACCTGCCATTCTAATTTTAAGAACATTTGTAAGATATGTTCCAAACACCAGCTTAATAATGAGAAAATCGGTTATATTACTAAGTCCTTAGTTAATGTACTAAGATCTTGATGAGACCTTAGTACTCTAACTTTAAGGGTGTTGGATTGGCAGTATCGGTAAAGCTTAGGGGCATAGAATTATTGCCCTTCATGTACTGATTTCAAATTCCGCTGAGGTTAGATTTTCATTTCATCCTTTCAAAGTCGATAAAATAAGGTACCAATAATGCACTGGTGTTGATTTAATCGACTTTTATCCAAAGTTGTTGGCCTTGTGCCTAAATCAGAAACCATATCACTAAATCCTTTTAAATTCTTGATTATTTTTGAAATGATTTGAAAATTATAGTTAGTGTCTTTAATTAGAAATATGGTAATAAAAGGGTTAAAACAGTAATGCACAACATAGTCTAGATGGATCAACATCAGTCAATACCAAATCTTTCGTGGTCCACAGTGACTTTTATGTCTTTCTTTGTTGTATATTGCAATTAAAAGTTTTGGTGGTCCACAGTGACTTTAATGTTCTATGTTGCATATACAATTAAAAGTGAATTTATATTTGTTGGTCTATGAATGTAAAATGATTGTGAATCCTTAAGTAATGATAATTAGGTTGATGTTTCCCAGTTTTTATTGTGTCTACCTAAAGTCAATAAAAACTATCTATCAATTGGATTGAGCAAAATTGGACTCTCCCAAAAAATGACCTTCAGTGAGACCCTTGCTCTATACAAGTGTCTAGTTCCAGTTGGTCAATATACATAATATCAGGTCTTCTTCTGTATCTTTGATCCTAAAAAAGGTTTCCATAGCAATAACTGATTTGTCTATAAACAAGTACCAGTAATATCTACCAGTGTACATTTCAAAACAAAAATAAAGCCTATATTACATATATTATTTTATTCTTTTATGGATTTCTGAGGTTAGAGCAGAAGACGGATGCTCCAGGAGCCAATAGTGGACCTGAACCCAGAACCACATAGTTGTAAAGTAAACTTCTTAACCACAGAGCTATGCCTGCAATATATTAAATTATGTGTATATATTGCCCATACTAATGTTTGAAGGGTTCATTAAATGAGAAATTCTTTAGTGTAGAAGAAAGCCTTTTGTTTTTTAGAATATTTTTGCTTGAAAATAACACTACCACCATAAATACCCTATTATTATTATTATTATTATTATTATTATTATTATTATTATTATTATTATCATCCTCATTGAGTTGGTAAAGTTGTTCAGCTTCAACTTATTCCATTCATGACTATTCCACCTTTCTAGGGGTATTTAAGACTACATTATTTCGTTTTCTTCCAATTTTTAAGGATTTGAGGGAGATTTGGTTATTTGTTACTAAATAAAAAAAATGTTAAACCATACAACAGTAGTAGTAATGTGTAGTAGTAGTAGTAGTAGTAGTAGTAGTAGTAGTAGTAATAGTAGTAGTAGTAATATGTTGTGGTAGTAATATCTTTTAAATGCTTTTAAATACTGACAGAAGCAGCATCAGTGGAGGAGGAGAGAAAGAAAAGAGATGTGTAATCCAAATTAAAATGATGAAGAGCCATTAGTTAAGAGCAGCTCATGAATAATTAATTAAGATGTGTAACTTTGAAGAAACATCTAAAGCTAAGTTGAAGATAACACTGAAGTAGATATTATAGAAGATATATATTTAGTGAAGACAGTAGAAATGAGTGGTGTTAATATTGTTGAGTGATGTTATGATGACTGCTAGAATGAATGTGTACATGGAGACGATAGAGGTTCGGTTTGCTACTAGATATATACTTTTTTACCTGTTGCAGCCATCCGGCTGAGGCCATGCTGGGGCACCGCCCTTGTGGAGGTCTCATTGAGATATATATATACTTTTGAAGTAGATAGTTTTAAATGGTATGTTTGATTTGACCATTTGAGTTAACCCTTTAGCATTTAAACTGACTGTATCCAGCCAGAATTTTCTAACCCCTTTTTGTTCAAACCAGCCACTCATACTGATGTTAAGGTATTGTTCTTCAAATAGATATCAAAATCTCATAGATTTGATATTATATGTGATAACTGTGTAAGATAAACCTTTTACCACAAAAATACAATAGTATATATAGAGTAATGTAAATGGTAAAGGGCTAATGAGGTTTATGCACAAAAGAAGACAACAGTCCTTCCATATGTGATAATCACAAAACATTAACCTTCTAATTTATAGCCCCCTAATATCTTTCTATATGTTTTATTTGAAATTAGGAGAGATTCCAATCCAATCCAGGGCTTTCTCACTCCTGATGGAGGAACCCTTCCTTGGTTGATCCCCACCACTTTCTATTTAGTTTTGTGTCATGCCAGGGGTGTAACCATATTCACCAAGTTTGACCAATTGCAGGTATGGCCTATCATAAAATCAATACATTCATCATAACCTCTTTATCCCACCCCAAAATTTTGGTGTGGATTTTTGTGAACTCTTCCCTAACAGGGATCACATTTTAAGCTGCATGTTGCAATTCTAAACAGCTCCCTGCCTTAGACAGTGTTACCATACATACACTCAATAACTGATGTTTACTATCTGAAAGTCATAAACACCTTTAATATCATCCTTAAACAGTGAATACCTTTTTGATTTAAGTGTATAGTGTGAAGTACCTTCCTGCTGTTGTTATATAATCCCAATTTACTTTTTAGATAGTATATCTAGAAATACATTATATAAGTGTCCCTCTTATGGTTTCTAAATAGTAGGTTGTCTTTTAAGGGATAGATAGTTATTTGCTTCCTGTTGTTATATAATCCCAAACTATATTTTATATAGTATATCTAGGAATACATTATACAATGTGTCCCCCTTATGGTTTCTAAATGGTAGGGCATGTGATCACATAGATATCCCAGCACTGGATGGGATACTTTATTGATTAGATTGTATAAAGTAAGATATACTTCTAATCAGATAATAGTTGTTTCTACTTTTGGCACAAGGCCAGCAATTACCCAGTGTATTACTGGTACTTTATTTTATCGACACAAAAGGATGAAAGGCAAAGTTAACCTTCTAATCAAATAATAATAATACAGAATATGCTATTGTGCAAGGTGTACATTTCCTCATAGAGGTTTTGCCATATATATATATATATATATATATATATATCAAAAGAACCGGGCGGTTTTTGTCCCTTGTGATTTGAACATATATATGTATATATCTGTGTTTGTCTCTTGTTATTGAATTATATATATGCATACATACACGAATATATATGTATACACACATGAATATATATATATATATAATGATGGACTCTCCCACCGATTCGACATATGAGGGCTCAACAGTCATTTCAGTTATATATATATGCACATGAATATATATATATATATATATATATATATTGGTTAAAAATCAGGTGTCAACCAGTCAATACTCAATATGAAGGCTTGACTTATGGTGTGGGATGCCAATATTGTAAAACCTGAGACAATTCTAATATCTTCTATTAGTTCAACAAATCCAGGCAAACAATATTCCATTGAATTGGAGTTAACATCCACTATACATATATAACATTTTTTTAATTTCGCCCTGTCTGTCACCTCTACCTTTCTAATTTCTCATTCTTTCTTCTGATGAAGGACTAGTGTCCGAAACGTTAAAATTCTCTTCCTGCTATTTTAAGCATTAACCTAATATATTTCTTC
>OZ024747.1:90578753-90611253 GCA_964016885.1 Eledone cirrhosa
ATTGCCCCTCTCTCTTTTCTAGTGCCCTAGGCTAGTGCTTATTGTGTTTAGTGTCTTATCCAGCCTTGGAAATATATAAGACAGTAGGAAAACAATTTCCTATGGTTGTACTTTTATCTCATTTGAAATTGCAGCATAAACCTAGATAAAAAAATAAACACTGATTTTCCAAACACATTTGTAATTAACACATTTGTAATTAATTGGTAAATAAATGGTTTGATATGTTATAGTTCTATATCTAACAGTACCTAAACTGTTTTAAATTGCAGCAATTCTTATCATCCTAGTATAACTTTTATAGAAAGTCAAAAATCTTGATAATTACAGTTCACAACTAATTCATTATAACTTGTAGATATAACCCTAATTGAGCTCTGTCTCTCTCTTTCGCTCTACTCAGAGCAGTTTAACCCACACAATTCAAATACAGTTCTTGCCAGCTCAACATAAACTATTTAATATTAGTGTATTATGTTTATGTTCTTACTTAATTTTATTATTGTTCTGTACCCTTTAACTAAAACAAATTCCTGAGAATGTCATTCAACAAGAATACATTTAGTTGAAAGGAACAAAACCACTCTACTGCAGTTACTTCTTGATTCTACAATGTAAATTATCAGGGACCATATTCTGAGAACAGTTGAAAACTATTTCATAACAAAGTTGGACATATTATAGTCGGTCAAGAGTTCACTATTTACACCAAAAAAAAAAAGAGAAAAAAGCATATTTTAAATTATATCTACAATACAAACTATGTTATTTTTTGTTTCTTTGTTCAAAGAAGAATCTTAATTTTTGTTTTCTACGTGTTGAATAAATTTTGTTAGCTGGATGGTACCGGAGAGATATTTCAAGACAACCTTAGCACATTTATCCAAATACTTGATTCCATTACACAAAACCATCTAGATTATTTTTCCTGAGTAATTTGTGACAAAAAACTGTTGTATTTCACATAGTTGAAGTAAAGAAGAGCTTTACTGATAATTACTGTTTTGTCAGCAACTCTAAATATTGCTATGGTTACATTAGCTAAACAGTCTAAAATAATTTTCTGCTTATTCAGTGGACACAGCTAAATTTGTGTAATTTCATTTCGTCAACAACATTGCAAAGACGGCCATAATGGAAGAAACAATATAACACACACGTCTGTCAAAGACTACAACAACAAACAAAACAACATCAACAACAAACACCAGGTAAAAATCTAATGAGTTTCTATGGAATTATTAATTAAATCTTACCAAACAATTATATGATAGAACAAAACAAATCTTACCAAACAATTATATGATATAACCAAAACAACAACAACAACAAAAATAGTCAATTGGTTCACAGCTTTTGGTTCGTTGATTGTAGTTATGATTAGCCAGAAGAGATGAAGGAATGGGAGACATTCACAAATAACAGTTTACAAGTGTAAAATGCAATAGACGAAATAATAATAATAATATAATAATAGTAATAATACATAAATAAAAATAAAAATAAATTAAACAGTATCTTTATAATCTGGCATTTTAGAAGACTCTTGGATTGATTTCAAACATTGCTTATTGACTCAAAGTTTACTTTAAAATGTTCATTCTTCTAAGTTTTAGAGTAGAATCTAATAAAACAAATAAAATAATTTTGGGCAGTTCTACAATAGAATTATCTGTTCCATAGAAATTTTTCAAGAATGTTTTTTTTTTTTTTCCACCTACAATAATCAATGATAAAATAATATAGAAAAAATAGAAACTTGACTGCAACATGAAGACAAAGTATATTGGAAACTAGGATTAAAATTATACATACCCATTCTGTTTTTGACAGTAGTTGATAAAATATCAAAGTGGTGGCAGTTTGTGGAAACAACAAAATAAACCATCACAACAGTAATAACAGAAAACTTATCAATAAAAATGGTGTAGGAGAAAAAAAAACTACCTTTTTCGTTTAAATTGATTGACTAACAATCAGTAAATTCAGAATGTTTTGAAACAAACAACAAAAAGAACGATCTGCCTAAAGTTTGCCACCAGATGTTGGAATGTAAATTTGTATTCATAGGAAAATATTTCATAGAAACCACACTTTTTAAGGAATAGACTCAATTTTGTCATTATTATAAAGCTTAAGAGGAACAGCGTAAAATGAAGAAATTTATAACACATAAAAATAGAGTAAAAACACAGATTCAAATTTCACAACTGTTAACCCTCCCCCACATATTTTCTCTTCACCTTTCAGAGAATTACGAAAACCTGAGAAATGTTGCATACATGATTAAAATAGTGTTCTTGGTGATGTTTTTACTTTGGTATTTTCCAAGTTTGGGAATATTGAGATGTGAATATATTATCCAGGTTGCAACGATAAAAGATGAAGAGAACAGAGGAAAAGAATATATATATATTTTTTCATCAACACAAACATGTTCACCTTCCTTTTTCAAAACTGCTGACAATCAAACAATATCACCATTTTCATTATATATCTGTATGTATGAGTGCATATACATGTGTGTGTATATATATATATATGTGTGTGTGTGTTTGAGAGGAGATACATATGTATATGAGTGTGGATACATATGTATAAACGCATGTCATTTTTTTTTAAATATTCTTTTATATAGATTTTTTTAAGATTTTTTTTTAGATTTTCAACTTTTCTTTTGCTAAAAAATACCACAATTTGTAATCTACCTCCAGATGGCAGTAGATAGCAACACAGGAAGAATTTTAGGCTGAATAAGTATTTAGTACATATATATTTTCTTTTCTTTATATAGATTATTTCTGTCTTTCTTATTCTTTTTACATACAATTTTTCATTAAGAATAGAGTTTAAGATCCAAGCAAGACCTGTCTTAAACATGGATTCTTCTTGTTGAATACACATATCACAAATTAATATTTTAGGGAAACAAAATTCCTGTTCTCCCTTCCTTTGCTACAAAAAGAAAAAAAGTTTAAAAACAAGTTTTTTTGAGAAAGGAAACTTTTCAGGTTCTTGACGCCCCCCCCCCCTCCTTTGTGGTTGTTTTACATCTCAGTTTTCCTGATATAATAATAATAATAATAATATTTTTGTTCTGTGGAAGTGCTTCGTCAGCCATCAGAACTAAATGGTAAGCTAGAAACAATGAGGCCAATACTGTTGTCTTCAGGAAAGCTTACAATAAGGGAACATCCAGACTCCCCACATATGATGCTTGATTACTAATTTGGAACACATGAGCAACATTTAAAGACATTATTATCATTATTATTATTAGTAATAGTAGTAGAAGTAGTAGTAGTAGTATTTTTACTTTGTTTTCATCTTTTTGGTGAAGCTTAAAGTTATAGCCAGCTAAAAACCAGAAATTCAGACATATGGAATAAAAAATACATGAGTTTCAATATGGCTGAATATTAATATGAAACACTCCAAGACCAAAGCAGTATTACTGGCGTTTTGTTTTTGTTGCTGTATCTTGTTCTAATTTTCATTGAAAATATGCTTTTCCTTCAACACTTGGCTATTGTTGAACATGATGCAGAAGTCCACCCATTATTGCAAAATCACTAAACGAGAACATTAGCCAAGTTGTGAAATGTAATATATTGAGATAACAGAAAAAAAAAAAAAAAAAAAAATTTCAAAACTAGTTTACATTGTATCACTCTTGACCACACATAAACCATAAGCATTGAATATAATAGTCAATTGTATTCTATCATTCAAGTACCATAAATTTGTACTGATTTCATTTCAACACATCCTTAATTGTGATATCTAGACATTTGCATCCTATTTCATTGTTATATTTGAATTAAGAGAGGTTTTTTGAAATTATTTATATTTTGTTTTAAAAAAATGGTAAAAAATAAAAAGAATTCAAATTAGAAGAAAAGAATGTAAAACTTTAGTCTTTTATATTGATGTTATAATGATAAAAGTAAGATCATCCAAGTTGAACAAACAGAATTGTCCCATGGAAAATAAAATATTAAAAACTTATAGTATATGTGTGTGTGTTTGTATATATATGTATTTATATGTACTATTATTTTTTCCAGAAAGCTTCAAACATTCTGCAATTTTCTGCCCTCAGCTAGAGAAACTGGAAAAAATAAAGTAAAATAAAATAAAACTGTGAAATGCAGAATAACTAAAGTAAATCTGCAGTTGAATATTTAATGACCTGTAAAAATATAATTCATTTCTTGTGAGATAATCAGAATTAAAACATTGGTCTTTTATTGAGGGAGTGGGGGGAGCATTTACATAAGAGATTTCCAGATTTATCCATACTTTCATCCCCAAAACTCATCATCTGGATATCAGAGTTATTATATTTAGAGAAAACATTTCATCTTTCCCCATCCCTTTTGAATTTCATTATAACAGCTATAATGTCTTTTCAAAAGTAAGGTTAATTTTTCGTTTATTGTTGTTGTTGTTTTTTTTTTATTCAATATATTTGGTTGATAAACCTTAAAGTATTTCTGGTCAATGGTTAATGGTATATTTGTGGGATTGAATGAAATAATTGAATGTAGAGAAAATTCTCCAACATAATTAACAAGAAATAAACAATATTTATAATAACCAATTCACAAATGACTTTACACATCACAGTACTACTTCAACTAATAAAACTATTATAACAAAGAAATTAATTGTTGTTTGTCTCAATAAAATTATGTAAAATATACCAAAAACATCTAACAAAATATTCCAGTTGAAACCAAAATAGAGCATGAGGCAATATCTGAAGCTAATCTGATTCTAAATGAAGATCAACAAAGAAATACTGCTTTCTTGCCATATTACTAACAACAGAAGTTGTTAAAACAAACTATGATAAACTGTTATGATTTACCTGAACTATGTACACTGGAGGAAACGGAACATAAGAATTGGTAAAGAAGTTTGGAATCTTTTTTTTTTTTTTCGTTTTGTTTTACTCAGAGTAGATTGCAAATGAGTTTTCAAATTAACTACCAATTTTATAATGCCTGAGTTTAGAATTTTCTCTTTAAGAACTGCTTTGGTTAGGCTCCATTAGGAAGAGAAAGGGAAGATTAATAAGTGAAATACAAAAGCAAATTAGACTTCTTTTTAGAATTATATAAGAAATAAATTAGAAAGAAAATTATCTTGGAACTCAAGAGAGTAACTCCATCCTTTTCAGAAAGAAAATATCTGATTGAAAATTTAGACTTATGAATAAACACCTCATGATTTTTGACACCATCAAACTGTCCAGTAGTGACATAAATTGAAAGGAAAGTTGATTTCTTTCTTATAAAAGACATTGGCCAAAAGTTCTTTGTTCTTGATTATACTGATCCAAGGAAATGGTACCAACAAAGAATATATGTTGCAACAAATGGATCATTTTGGCAAGAAGGATGGCCAGGACTGACTCCTGATAGGTAAACAGATGAGTTTCCTAACACAGACATCAAGGAAAGATGATCAAGACTGATTTCTGACTGATAGACAAATGAGTTTTCTAGTGTAGATATCAATGAAAGATGGTCATGGATGAATGTTGATAGATAGACAATTGAAATCAATGAAATATGGCTTTGGTTGATTCCCGACAGATAGATACGTGAATTTCCTAACAGAGACATCAATGATACATGGTCAAAACTGACCGGTCGCTGACAGATAGTTGAGGGTTCTGTTATAGACATCAATGAAAGACACATTAGCAAACTTAGGAAGGTTTGAAGAGCTACCTCAAAACAAAAGCCTTTTTTTCAATTCAACCTTGTTTTAGTTACTATTAGATTTAATAGCTACATGGAACAAAATAAAAAATATGTTGATAATGAACTATGGAAAAGAAAGTGCTATAAGAAATATGATGGACAGATGCAATACGATTTGAGAATATGTTATTTCTTAAGCAACCACCTATAGGTTCTTTTATACACCAGAACAATTAAAACATAACTACTGATCAAAGCACATGCTTAGAGCTGGTATACTGTTACTCAAAGATAATATGGTTCATTAATTTATTTGTTGAAATATCAGCAAAACAAAAGACATTTTTTTTTGTAATTTTATATAGAATAGATGTATAAATATTTATGTATGTTTTTTTGTTGTAATACTGCAGACCTCTTTTTTTTATTTTGTAGATCCAATGAAACAACTAATGGGGGGAAAAACGAAGAAAAACCACAGCCAACATTTAAGTGGAAGAAGCCATCTAAGAGAGACTGGGAACAACATGTAGTAGAGTGTACTCTTCAACAGGCATTGACCGATCAGAAGAACTCTCAACTTGATGGCAAGAAATAGACAAAAGGTGTTCCAGAGATGATTTATATTCCCCTTGTATACTATCACTATCATTTCTCTTGTCTTGGCCATGCATGTTTTGTGTCATATTTCTTTCTCTTTAATATTTTTTTTCTGTTATTTTTTGTTTTGCATTTTTTTTTTTTTTTTTGCATTTACTATTTCGTTTTTCTCTTTAAGCAGTTTACCAGGCAGGCAAAGGGGTGATGGGGTGGGTCGTTGGATGGAATTATTACAGGTTTAAAGAACAGTAGAATCTCTTCTGTGTTCATCATACCAAATTTGTACAACCATAATATTAGTAAGAATCATGAAGTTTCTAGAATGGAGGGAGCATGGAAATAAAACAAGTGAAGATGGAATTAAATAGGGTTCAATATACTGCAAATAAAAGCATTCTGAAATCTTTAAATAATCAATAGGAATCAGAATATGGATTAGTTTTGCCTTTTCCTTTCAGTTTCTACAAAATTTATTCCATGTTTCATTTTTCCCTATATCTCTTATTTTTCATTCTTTTCATTTTTTTAATAAAATGTGGAAAATTTCTGAAGTAAATCATTGTTTACATATAATTTTTACATATTCACAATAAATTATACACATACATACATGCATGCACAAATATTGTATATATATTATATATATTGTATATATATATTGTATATATATATATATATATTTATACACATATATATATATATGCATACATATATATATATAATAGATATATACATACATATATATATGTAAGTATGCATGTATGTATACATTTAAGTAACTGCCGTACTAAGGGTGAGAAATGAAATTTTGTTTCATTCTATTCCATTTATATATATATATATATATACATTTATATATATGTATATATGTATATATATATATATATACATATATACACACACACATATATATATACACATACACATATGTATATATTACTACATTCAATCAATGGAAACGATGCCATCCACATAAATACTAGTTTTTGTTAGAATGCTAGACACAGTTTATCTAATTAGATTTATGTGGAAGATAAAAACATTTACAATTACAATAATACTTAGGTATATCACATTTTTTTCTAATTAACCCAGTAAATCAGGCAGCATTATAGCCAAGTATTTTTTTGTTTTGGTTGCCATCTGACTCAGGAATTAATTTCAATTTTCCAAAGGTAACACACACACACACACACATATATATATATATATATATTTTTTTTTTTTTGCAGAAAGGACCTTAAAATTACTAATATTGTCTATCTAAGGAATCATTATTTCTGTTACTGATTTATTATTATTATTATTTTTTTAAAACTTTTCTGTATATATCTGCTGGATGGCAAAATTCCATGATATAAAAACAAGTCATGTATGTTGATGTGTTTCCATACACACATGTATGTATATATATATATAAATATACATACATACTCGCATATGTTTCTTTTACATGTTTTAGTCACTAGACAGCAGCCATGTATATTATATATATATATATATACATATAAATGTGTATGTATATATATACACATATATATATATATATACACACACATATATATATACATATATATATATGTATAATATATGCATACATATACACACACACACACATATATATATATGTATATATATATGTATATATATATATATATATATATATGTATATATATATATATATATATATGTATATATATATGTATATTTATATGTATATATATATGTATATGTATATATATATATATTGTTATACTTTGGGAGGGTCATATATATATAAATATATATATATATATATATACATACTTAATATTGAATAAGTTAGAATTTCTTTTGAAACATTACAAAAGGGAGTAGGAAGGCTAAAAGATAAACATTAATATACAAATGATCCTGAGAATGAAAACTGAACTGAAATTTTGTTTAACAAAAACAAACCAATTTACACTATCTGAGAACAATGATGTGGGGTTTTGACCTTTAAAGGCAAAGATATACTTCTCAAAATATGATATAAATAAAACATATTGTGAGAAAATAAAACAAAAATTCTTCACAGTGGTCACAAGGAAAAGCAAAATATACGAATTCATGAATTATGTTTGAAGTTCAAAGTAATAAAAAACTATAAATAACACATGTTGCATTGGAAAGTAATGGTTAAACACTGATTCTTATATTAGAATATAATTGAGGGGGGAATGAAAATTAAAGTTAAAAAGAGTAAAAAAAAAAAGAATAAACCCTGTGGCTATTTACACTTTAAATTACACTGGAAGAGACGGGCCCATAGCAATTAAGACAGCAAGAGTGCTGCTAATAGTTTAGGTAACAGTACAGCACAAAGCAAATGCAAATGAATGAGACAATGTTGCTCTTTCATTACAAGGATGGTTGATGTGGAAGAAACACTTGAGATAATGTTAAAACAGTATATACTATACACTGCATGTTATCATTTGAACAGGGGGAGTTTAGAAATGAATTTAGTTGAAGCATTTCAAAGTTGTTATGAGAAAATGATGTAATGAAATATTAGACAAATATTAATAAAATCTTAAACTGATGACTGAGAAGATTAACCTGAAGGTTATTGCAAACAAATTAACATATAACCTGAAGAGAGTAATGAATTGTTTTTACTAATGTGGTTACTATTTTCCATATATATATATACATATGTATACATATATATATATATATATATACATATACATATATATATATATATATATACACATACATATATATACATATATATATATACATACATATATATACATACATATATATATACACATATATATATGTATATATATATATGTGTATATATATATATATATATATACATATATATGCAGACACACACACACACACACATATATACATATATATATATGTATATATATATATATATGTGTGTATATATATATATATATATATATACATATATACGCAGACACACACACACACATATATATACATATATATTGATGCAATTCCACTATTTTCACATGTATATAAACCAAATTAAAAAATACTTACAATTTATGTTTTTATGCCATACATAGTAATAATGATAAGATCAACATTTAGAGTCCCTAATGAGAAAGTAACATGGTGAAATGGATTTACATGAGAGAAAAAACACTCAAATCAAGATGTATGAAAACAGATCAAATGATAAAGTGATGAAAAGGGGATATAGAAGATGGATACATTTTTGAAGCTTTGTTGTTATCGAACAAAAGGTTTAAAATATATTCAACTGATATTATGTTCTATTTATCTTGAATTTATAGTGACATGATAGCAATATCTTAGATATCAGCTCTCATCTTTGGCTCCCTTTTCAGCATTATATTTTGACTGCTAAAAGAAAATAATTGAAGACAATAAAACAAAGACAAACAAATGGAATAATAAATACTTTGCATTTGTTGTATCTAGTTTAGTTGTTGCAGAATGCATTGGAACTTCTGGCTGATGTATTTTTATTTTTTTGTTTGTGTGTCTTTTCTTTTTTTTTACTGTATTAAGTTGAAATGTATATTGTAAAGGTTTTGAGAATTTATCTTTAAACTTTTTGATATTTCATTAAGCATAAATAAACTAAATTGAAGAAGTTGAGAGACTGGTGGTAATGACTGGAATTGATGAGTGACAAATTTCTTTAAAATCGGGATAGGAATGTCTCAAACTGTAGTCTCAATGATTTCAAAAATGAAACAAAATAAATTATTACAAAGAAGGCTAGCATCAGCAGATGGTTACTTTCCATATGTTCACACTAGTGGTTTACCTTTTAAATTCTGCCTCCATATAGAAAACCAAGCAACAAGAAATAGGGAAGATGAAAAAAAAAGGTTTGTTAATGTTTATACAAAATATATAAATTAGGGGTTAAGGGCATAGTAAATTTTGAAGGATATATATTTTTTTCTTATTGATTGGAGAATTATTGTGGGGTTCATTTTTGTAAAGAGCAGAACAAGCAAAACTGAAAGAGGTCTTCTATCCCTGCAGATGGTAACACTTAAAGTGTTTATTTTATATAATACTTTGATATTAGATTTTTAAATGTATGGAGTTTGAGATAGTCAGAATGAGAATGCAAGATTGTGAAAATTAGCAAATGGTAAGATGAGGGATAAGTAATATTTGATGTTACAAAGGAAAAATATAATTTAGACAAACACTTAATAACACACTAATTTCTTCTTTTTCTGTAGCTGAGGAACAGTTTATAAGTCTGCTAACAAAGTACTGGTAATGAACAAAGGGGTTTTGGAAGGACAGAAAATAAGAGGAAACAACACAAAGAAAGAAGAGTGAGAGAAACATTAAGATGAAGACAAACTCACCAGTATATACTATATATATATATATATATATATATATATATGTATATATATAAGTTAGCAAGGAATATTTGTGGTGAAAGCTGCAAATCATCAGCTGGGCTAAAAGTTATCTTAGCTTTGCCACTCATTAACAAGCAATGGTCATAATCATTTTTAGAGTTGACTTCTATCATATACATATGCATGTATATATATACATATAAATAAGTATATATACATATATATATAAATAAGTATATATACATATATATATATACATATATATATATATATACATATATGTATATATATGTGTATATATATATATATTTATATGTATACATATAGCTCCATTCATAATTTTGCATCAGTTATAAAAATATTTGGGAATTGTTTTGTTAAATATTCATTAAGTTTTATAATATTTATAAACTATTATCTTTATGGAAATAGAGAAAAGAAAGAAAGCAGTCAAATGTTGATGCTGACAAGAGAAGATTTAGTTATCTCATAGAACTTTTATATATGCTTGTCAAAAGCTTTTAGACACAAAATATAAATATGCAGGCAGTAAAACATAAGTAGCCATTTGAGAGAGATTTTTAGTGAATACATTTCTAGGCATTGACTGGACTCACATTAATTTCTATAGAAAAATACCAATAAGGATCAACTAAAATTTTTTAAACAATGAGTATTAATTCTGTTTTTAAGTATATGCAAGCTCCAATATTATCAAAATCCATATTTAACTTCAGCTTTTGATGGGGATTATGTTAGTTGGGTTACCAGCTTTATTTTTTCTGGCAGGACACCATCGGTGTGAGAGACTGGTCCGAGGTATCAGACGTTTGATATTGAGCAATGAGAAGTGAAAGTCTCATGACATCACTTACTCTCACTCACCTAGCTATCCATACATCCATCTATCCATTTAGTTACCCGTCTGCTTGCTCAATCTCAGTATAATATTCTGAGTAAAAATGAAGCAAGCAATCAGACAAATTTGTCTGTTATTGGTCAATATATGAGATGAAAAAAAATTAAAAAAATTAAATTAGTACAGCTAAAACTGTTATAAGAGATGAATTAACGATGAAATAAAATGTAATCATACTTACACACACATACACACATATATATATGTGTGTGTATGTGTGGTGAAAATAAATGAGGACAGGACAAGGAAATATCTGGATATAAATAAATATGTTTGAAATACCACAAAGAACAAATATGGACACATGTTTTAGTAATAACACTTGTACAAATTATAACTGCACTAAGTGAAACAGATGGCAAATAGATTCGTAAGAAAGAAATCATGAAATTATTAATGATTTAGATAAAACTAATACTTGTTTAAACCACAAATATTGTTTTTCTTCTAAATTATTAATAACAAGTTTTTTTTCCATTTAGCCACATTCTATTCCATAAGATGACAAATTTAATTCATAATATAAAAAAAAAACCCTGCATACTTTTTTATATAAATGGTATCTTTTCGAGGAACAAAGAATTCAAGCATTTACTGTTGACAAAAGATAATGGTTTGATAGAAGAAAAAACACACAAAAAAAAAACAACATTCTTCAAGGAATTTGTTTACCTTTTCACTAAAATACTTTTTTTTTCGCATCTTGATAATAAAAATATTTTTTTTAAATGCTAATACATTCTAAAACAAATATATATTTTGTTTACAATAGTTTTATATACTACGTTTTCTTTGAGGTATTAAGAAAAATAAAATAAAAACCACAAACTATTTTCTTATCCAAGATCTGTTTTGTGACTCTCAACAGGACAGGTATACTTTGATAGTAGTTCAATTTACTATAATAATAATAATACAAATTTTCATGAAAATATAAAAGGTGAGTATTCTTCAGTATTTAATTTTGTTCTTGATATAAATTTTAAAAATAAACATACTTTAATCTAAAAGTAATAATATAGAAACTAGAAAACCCCCCCCCCATAACCATAAGAATTGTATTAAAGAAGTAAACATATTACTAAGATAAATCTGTGAAAGCTATGCTAAAAACACAAGACATTCACATCAAATATTTGCTAATGCTATTAAACTGACTTGATAATATAATTTTTATGCTGATTAAAGTGAAGACAAAGAAACATTTACCTAAGAGAGGAAGCTTCAATAAGTTTGAAACAAGTTGAGTTTTAAGGTTAATATCAGGGGAAAATAAAAAATATTTTATGCTAACAATCATTTGTTGGAAACTTAGTTGTAAAGAAATTAGGAAATAAGTTAGATACCTTGATATACATATATATATATATATGTGAATATATATTGTATATATATATCTAAATATAAATATGAATGTATATTGTATATATAAATATGAATGTATATTGTATATATATATGTATATATATATATATATATATATACATACATATATTTATAAATATATACATATATATAAATATATATATACACATATATATATTTATAAATATATACATATATATATATATATATACATATATATATTTATAAATATATATATACATATATGTATATATAACAAATGTGCATGCAATAAACTTTCCTAATCTAATAATACAATAATAAATAATGAAATAAAAAGAATTCTAATGAAAAGTTGAAATTTCAGTTAATTATCATGTGAACTAGCATTTCTCTTCTGAATTAGAATGAAATCTAAAACAGAATGATAACAATTTAATTATGATGAGCTTAAATATTAGTATGTTGTATATATATATATATATATATATATATATATATGGGTGTGTGTTGTATTGTGTGTACAAACAGATATTTTTTGCATTGTACCATTAACATAATATAACACTTCTATTTTCATTTTAAATATCTGGAGTGTGTGAGAAAGAGAGTATGTGTGTATGAGTGCATGTGTGTGTATGTGTACATGAGCATAGTGACACTAACTATTACTGCATGTAGCATCAGTAATTGCAGTTGAAGGAAATGTCAAAGAAGAGGAGAAAGCTATCTGGCAGAGAGTATTACAATAAATTATAAGTATATAGAAGAAACCATCATTCTTGAATACTTTAAGTAACTTGCTTCTTTCTTTTCCTTTTCATTTAAAAGCCATTCTCTGGTTTACAAATCATTTCTAAGGTAGTTTATACCTTTATACAGTTCCTTAAATATTTTACTTTTATAGCAAATATTAACCAATTAACCATTTATTCAGTAAGCATTCTTTCAGTGGACGATAAGGTTGAGTGAATTTGCTTCTGTGAAAATAGATTAAATTTCTGTGGTAGAGAGGGAAGAGAGAACCCAGGTTTCTGGTGGGATGCATTTTGAAAAGAAGAGTGTGTGTGTGTATGTGAGCGAGAGATAAAGATAGATAGATAGAGAGATAGAGAGAGGTGGGAAAGCATGAGAAAGATGTTAATGCTTAAATATATGGAATAAATATTGAATACAAATAGACTTCCCTACAGAAATATATATTTATATATATAATAGAGAGAGTATATATGTATATGTTACACACAGAGACAACAAAGAGATTTTGATACAGTTGTTGCTTGTCCTGTTGATGTAGCAGGTGAACGATGACTTAACCCTTTAGTATTTAAACCGGCCATATCCAGCCAGAATTCCCTCACCTCTTTCTGTTCAAACTGGCCGTAAGCAGCTGCTCATACTTATGTTAAGGTGTTGTTCTCAAAATAAATAATATCAAAATCTCATAGATTCGATATTATGTGAGATAAAGCCATGAAAATATAGTATATATATAGAGTAATGTAAATGCTAAAGGTTTAACAAACTGGTGAATATACTATAGAAACTAATGAGGTAGGATCTAGTTTTAATCTTGGCTATGTATCTCAGCTCACTTAAACTATTCTGAGATTTCATACATATGTAAACATTTAACACATTAGTTGCAGCTATTGTTGTTGTTATTCTATATTTGACCATCTTTATTGAGAATAAGTCACTATCTGAAATGATAATTCCAGTATTGCTAATTTCATTAGTTACTAACACAATATTATATTATTACCAATATGATATTATATTAGTTATAAATTAATAACTTGTCACCAATACAGTCATTTGTTAATCACTATTATTAATATTTACTATAGCAAATATAATTATGATGCTGAAAAAAACAACAAATAAAACACAACAAACAAAGACAAAAATAAAATAAAATAAAATAAAATACAAAACAAAAACAAAAAAAACTAAAGATGATAAACAAAACCAGGATAAAAATAAACAAAATAAAACAAAAAATATTCCAGAACAAACTGTCACATGTACTTTATTAACAAAATTGACTAGAAATTATTCAAATCTGAAAGAAAAAATAAATAGAATTTGTCTGATAACAATAAACAGAACAATAAGTTAGATATGAACAGAAGAGACTAAGACAAAAAATGGGATGGGACTTGGTGTAGACTACATCTTTAACAAGGTAACTAAAAACAGTATTTCTTGAGTTGTAGCAGTAAGGATGTGAAAATAATAGTATATGAATGTGTATCTAAATGTGTTGTAGGAAACAGTTTGCATTCAAGGAATCAGAGAATAGTAAAAAATATTGATATTTTGAGTGAAATATTTGATGGAATTACAAGTATAAGTTTAAAATATTTTTGATAACTTAGAAGAAAAATATCCTAAAAATAATAATAATTATTGTGATTTCTAGTTTAGGCACAAGGTCCATTTTTTTCTTTCTTTTTTTCTATTATTTGTGGGAAGGCATGATTGATTTTTTATCTACTGAAATATACATGACTTGTTTTTGTCCCAGGAAGGTAGGAAAGACGAAGTCAATTTTGTGGGGAGATTTGAATGCTGGGGAAGAAAATTAAATATTACTCAATATTTTGTATGGTACACTACTATGCCTGCCACTCTACCACCCCTTTTTATAATAATAATAATAATAATAACAATTTCTGTACTTCGGCACAATGCCACATATTTAGTAGGGGATGAGATTGTATGGCGTTGAAGTCTATTTAAAGTGAGGTTTAGTGGGAGTAGTAAAGTAAATATCAGCTCTCACAGGAACTGAAACTGTTTGGCAGAATCATCAGGTTGGTGGCTTTCCTATTACTTCATAACATTCGACACCAAAGGTTTCTAATGTTAGTAAAAGGCCACATATCTTAGGTAAGTCTAGTATATATATATATATACACACATATATATCGACAGTCAATTGACAAGATCCTAGACCTCATTCGCTTAATGAGTAGGGTGGAGCTCGGCCAAACGTACCAAGGAAAAAATGTATCCATTGGTCTTTCCAATTGCTAATACTATTTGTCAGTCATAAATCAAGAACATAACGCATTGCCCGGTCTGGGAATCGAAATCACAACCTCATGATTGCAAATCCAATTCTCAAACCACTCAGCCATGCACTTCACAAATATATATATATATAATCAACCTCAGTACTTTACTGATCTTGAAGGTATGAAAAGAAAAGGTAATGCTAATGTTCATAAAACAGATAATTTCTATATTTTTACTAAACATCTTGCAAGCAAGTTGTTTTGTTTATTTACTTATATATTTATTGTCAGTTTACCTAGTTTAATTAGTATACATTACATATCCTTACACCATCAGACAACACAGTGGTTACTTTCTGAAGTAGATCTTCTTGCTTCGGTAACTATATATCTATCACAAATTACTTACTTATGTACCTTTTTTTTTTTTTCTTAAAACTATTTATGAAACATTGCAGCTGATTAAACTTGAATTAAAGTTTGTATTTCTTTTTTAATCACATTTTACCTGAATAACAAAGCTTTAAGAATTCAAATATTGGTTGCTAGGATTGCCTGTGTTTATTCTTTCTTAAGATGTGATATGAAACTAAAGATGTTTAGAGTAAGATATTTTGGTGTTTGAGGTGGTCATCTTTTTAACAATGAAGTTAGCAATATAAATCAAGGGAATTATAGGCGTAGATGTTGTTGTTGTAAATCTATGACTTGAATGCATTTCAACATTGATCATATACTTCTTTTTCAAGCATAAGAGTACTTTATCGATGACAATATTATCTAATGTCTTTCCATTGGTAGAAAGTCTTATTTCTAGAAGATCGAGTGACTGCTTAGAGGCTTACTGGCTGGTTTACCATGTAAAGGCAGGTAATGTGGTATATATCTATTCACAATATAACCTGACATCTTTATTTACAACTTCAGAAAAGTTCAAAGACAAATGTTCGATCAGAGACAACATTGTTTTTTTCATTTAATTACATAACTGAAATTTTGTGAAAAGTAAGTAAATTAACATAAATATTTGTGTGTATTGGAAGGTGGAGGTACATGTATTTGATTATGTAACATCTGTGTTACATAATATCTATTAAAATTCTGGTCACAGACAGAGAACTATATTCTCAGAACAGCCATTATAAAGAAAAATATTCAACAACCTGTAAAATTCATTATGTATTTTGATAACAGAATCAAAGACTTGCTTCAAGAATTCCTGACAAAATAAATATTTCAAGTGTGAAAATGTGCCTAGCAGGTAGCTTTATACCTTAATGATATATGATGTGTCAGTGAAGAAATCAATTTGGTACTCTGTAGAATTAAGTAGCATGATAGAATGCCATGTATCAGATTTATTAATTTAATTTTTTTAATAAATGAAACAATATTCAGTGTTTTGTTTATTTTACATACATGCAATTGGTAAGAAACTACAACACAAAACTGGAATATATTCTTGAGTATCTGTTAGAAATCTGATAATTGTAAATTATAGCATATACAGTGTTAACACTGGTTACGATTTATCTTAGAAGCTCTTTATTGAATAAGAACTTGCTAACTGTACGTGATATTTTAAATTTTACTGAAACTTATGAAGAAAAACGTTTAACTTATCTAAAGATACTTACAAATACACACATATCTATATATATATAAATATCTATCTATATATACCTATATATATATATATACAGCAATGTAGGAGAGTTTTTTTTATTAGCACACTGTGAAATGTAACATGTTATTCATTCCAGTTCTCTTTATCTTGAGTCCGATTCCTGTTTTATTTACCAAATATCAATTGCCCACACTCACTATGCAGTAAAGAAATAGGCAGAAATTCCATAAGGTGAACTCAGTGTACATGATTGTTGCAGAAGAGGTGTAATGGAATAGTATGCAGACTGACAAAGAAGGGAGATTTCATGTATAGAAAGAATACCTTCCAATAAGATCTTTCATGAAATAAATTTGCACAACTGTCTGGAAGGCTCCAAGATACATGTACCAAAAGCATAATAGCTGAATTAAGAATGTTAAAAATGAGGTGGAAAACTTTCAAGGAGCTTATTAATTCTGCTGATGACAAAGGGTATCTCTCTCAGTGTGAAGGATAGATTGTGTGTTTTGGGGTACATAGTGTGATGTAGCATAGCATGGTAGCAATATATAGGCATTGAACAAAGATGTAAAAATGCTGGAAACAAATAAGGTGGACATACTGTTCAAGGATTGGTAATGGAGTACAAATGAATTGATGGAAGTGTATAAGAGAAATCCAACATAGTATGGAAGAGAAGATTATGCTGGTATACACATATGGAGGTTGAAGAGTAACACAGTTCCAAGTGTAAAGAACCTGATGAGAGAGAGAAGGAGTTACAGAAAGGAAAGGTGAAGGCCAATCTCAGGAGGTTGAACCTCACAAAGGAGATGACAAAGGACAGTAACGAGTATATATATATATATGTATGTGTGTATTGTTTTCTTGACAGTAGTTTCCTTTGGTAAAAAACCTGTCATATTCTGTATATTTGTCTATTTACTAACAGCTAGAGCCTTACAAGCTACTAATGCAACAGTAGTACTGGTTCCACCATTATGTATCAAAACCAGGTATCACATATTCTATAACTTTGTTACATAACCTACAGTTGTTGTCTGATGAAGTGAGCATTGTTTTCTGTTTGTCTGAGTCTTATTTGTTCTTGTACCCACTGTTCTCATTTTGCTATATATATATATACATATATAAACATACATGTATATATATATATACATATATAAACATACATACATGTATATATATACATATATAAACATACATACATGTATATATATATATATAGTATATTTATAAGTTTATCATTTGTAAAACATTTTTTTCAGCCAGTTAAGGCAGCAAACAGTCAATCAAATAATGAGTTGAATGAAACCTCTGGCTGGATATGTAATTCTGATTATTTATGACATTCAGATATCAGATTTCATACACATCTAACATACTGCTGTATTAAGTACTTTTGTGATTTTTGTACCAGAATATAGCTATCATCATAATCATCATCATTGATTAATGTTTATTTTTCACAGCATAGGTTAGATGGGTTGTCCCGTTTGAGACAGGTAAAGTCAGGTGACCGTGTCTTGCTCATTTAAAAATGTTTATATGTATATATATATATATGTGTGTATCTCGGGTTCAATAGGGGGTAACCACAGCTTTCCTGATGAATTCCTTCGAATGAAACAGTTCTAGTCCTGTAGAAGCCATTTCTATATTAAATATATATATATAGATATATATATTTATTAAAATAACAGATATATGTGCATGTGTGTGTGTGTATGCAGGTGAGTATACACGTGTGGAGAGAGAGAGGGGAGGGGGTTGATTGGGAGGGAGTGAAAGCAAAAGTCATGTACAGTAATATTGGTACATCTGTATATTGGTTTAGACAGCAGTAATGGACATATGTATACAACTTTATATAAAAACATACATGCACAAACAAACATGCATATAGTTTTACACACACAGATCTGTAGCCTTTCTCAATCATATCACCAGAGTTTATATTTAATGGGAACTGATAAATATTGTTATTGGTTAGCTTCATAACTGACACTATTTCACACCAAAGTGCAACTATTTCTATAGTTCTCCAGACAAATTTAATATATTATCTAAAAAGCAAATCATACACAGTACTGCTATAGAAATATTTCCTTACCAATATCTAAGGGACATGATTAAAAGAAATATTTTCTAGAATTTAATAGGTGATACTGAGAAACCTGGAAACTGTTTATATGGAGATTGAACTTCAAACTATCATTCATTTACAGAATCAGTGGTGTTCTAACGAGATAAAATAAATGGAGGTTGCAGATAGATGAAGGCTAGACTTAGGATGGAAAGAGGAAGTAGGTGTGGGAGAGGAGAACATGAAATAGAAAATTAAAAATATCGGGATTCTAGCATCAGGAAATGGAGAAATTTAAATTATAAAAATAATAAAATAAAATAAAATGAAAAAAAAGTAACTGAAATATTATTAATTGAAAGAAATATCTAAAAATGAATGGCTGCAAGCAGTAAGACAGAATTTGTTAGTAAATAAAGGTTGATAAGAAAACAAAAAAATAACAAAAAAAAAAAAAGACAACATATGGCTAGGTAATAATGCAACAGAATAGTAACAATAAGGGTTTAAATTTTATTTTTAACAAAGAAGTAAAACAAACTTATCATAGCAATCAACAGTTTCATAAACTCCAATAATAATAATAATAATAATAATAATAATAATAATGGTTTCTGATTTAGGCACAAGGCCAACAATTTTGGAGGAAAGAGGGGAAAAGTCGATTAAATCGACTCCCAGTGCATTACTGGTACTTTATTTTATCGACCCCGTAAGGATGAAAGGCAAAGCTAACCTCGGTGGGATTTGAACTCAGAATGCAAAAGGGCCATAACTCGATGCTGTAAAGCATATTGTCCGACGCTCTAACAACTCTGTCAATCCACCACCCTAATAATAATAATAATAATAATAATAATAATAGTAATAATAATAATAATAATAATAATAATAAAAATAAAATTAATTCAAAGAAATAATAATGATAATAAAAACAACAAGTGTCTGTCTCTTATTTTGAATATCACCAGAGAGAAATATAAATTATAGAAGGGAATAGAGACAGTTTGTGACAGAACCATCTAAGTAGACATAAATAATGTGTGTTTACATAGAACACAGCTACAAGGACATATATAGATTCATGCCTCTGTAAACCATTACTTAATATGTATGCAGTACATCATTACAAACATTTTAGCAATACTCATAATACAAACATATATACATATACAGACCAATACATAAATGTGCGAGAGAGAGAGAGAGGGGAGGAGAGCATATATATATATATATATATATATAGTGAATTGTGTACATGTTGCTTGAGATAAACCAATGCATTATATATATATATATATATATATACATATGTGGATATGTATATATATATATATGTATATATATATTAGTTATAGAATTGCAGGCCAGATAACTCTATTATCATTTTCATACAAAGAGGAATTAGTTTAAGTTAATATTTTTTATGATATTCATTAACTGTTCATAAGAGAATATTCTCTAAAAGATAAGGATAACTCCCTCTTATAGCTACTCAATAATATATTCAGAAAGAGGTTGTACATTGTATTTTCATCCTTGTAAAATCTATGAAATAAAACAGGACAATTGCCTAACTCAATTTACCTAATATTATAACGAGGTAAATAGCTTTCACTAAAGCTTTTGTATCTCTTCAAAATACTATTAAGAAAATTAGGATACAGGTAATATGTATCCTCAACATCCATAGAACTGCATTATCACACCTTTGACAGGATATCATTAAAATATGGCAGTACAAAGGCAAACAGTTACAATAAGAGATTAAATGCTAAATATGAATTAAATATTAGTTACAGGTTGTAAATGTTTCATGTGGACTATATATTGAAAGCAAAGTATTTTTTAAAGGAGCAATATTTCAGAGGTAAAGATCTGATTCAGATTAACTAGTAAATGTAAAATAAGTACTGAAGATGTTTCATATCTGAAAAAAGACACATAAATTAAATGATAAAACAACTAAAAAAAAAAACCCTGTCTCATACCTGATGATTCTTGTCAATTACATTTTTAATTTTTCAAGAGAAATACAACTTGCTGGAAAGTTTAGCAAGTCTTTCATAAGTGAAGTACAGATATATCAAATAGAACCACTGTGCCTACATACCTACATGTAAGAATATTATTTATTTGTCTTGCATCTGACAAAAAGATTGCACATTTGTATTATCAGTGGTGCTGGGATAGACCTAATATAATATATAATCGTTTCTACTTTTGGCACAAGGCCAGCAATTACCCAGTACATTACTGGTACTTTATTTTATCGACCCCGTAAGGATGAAAGGCAAAGTTAACCTTGGCGGGATTTGAACTCAGACCGCAAAGGGACGTAACTATGCTGGAAAGCATGGCATCCGACCCTCTACCGATACTGCCAATTCACCGCTCCTAATATAATATATAATATCTCAATAGTACACTCAATGTAACTAGTTAATAGGTACTATGTGTAGGTGCATGTTATTGTCACAAAGAAGCTCTGTTTAATTAACTAGTTTCTTTTCATTTAGCTTGCAGTGCTTAGTTCAACTCCTCCTCAGGTCAAAAGAAAGCAAGGGAAAATAGCCATAGTATGTAGTCTGACATCAGACATGCCTAAAGTTCAGGCCAAATTTCTCATTGGCTCTTTCTTGACTGATATCAAATAGTCACATGTTAGACATGACTTACCACATGTAGGGATCCATCACCAGGTGTTTAACTATATATCAGCTACAATTTATTGTATATCAACCAAAGCATTTATTTACCTACGTGTGTGTACCTAAGATGATTTAATTAAGATTACCTATTTTCATTTAATAAATAAAAATATAAGACAGCAAAGAACAAAACTGGCAGGAACTTTCCTCTTTATGTCTTATTCCTCAGTATCTTTGTTTATATTTAAATAAGGTATGTACACACATACATACTATACATATATATATATATGTTATTTGTCTCTAATACTTAGACATCTCACTGAATGGATAAAATATTCAGATAAAATATACTTATACACCCATAAATTGAGATTTTGGTATAAGTTTAATATGTATATATTCTGTAAATAACTAATAATTTTTCATTAAATTTTCTCTCAGATCAGGGAAAAAAAAGGGGGAATTTGGGACACCAAATGTCCTCTATATGATAATTTAAAAATTATTATGAAAGCATTCAAAGGATGATTTCTAATTTATTTCCAAAATATTAACTGGTATTTATTATCGATCTATTATGCAGCAAAAACAAACAAACAACTCATGTGGGAGTGTTTACCAAGTTATTATGCAACAGGATTGGAAGAAAAGTAACAGAAGTCTAGAAATTAGACTTTACTATATGTATACTAAGAAGCTATCTTCCAGAATTGTGATTCTTGTTGATGTTAATATGTATTGTATTATTTCATATGCTTTAACAGTCCAGATATAACTTAATCTGAACTTACTTTAACAAAACTAATCTAAATATTTTGATATTTCCTTGTATTTAGTTTAGTTTAATAATAGCTTAATGATAATTATAAGCAAATTAAAAAATATATTTTGATTACAGTATATGGAAAAAACCTTAACTTCTATTTTTAATATTCCAAATAACAGCCAATAAATAACTACATTGTAAATAATTTCATTTATTGAAATTTTAACCAAATATTTAGCTGTAAGAAACTGAATTTTTTGGTCAAGTCTTTATATAAGACACAAAATCATTTAATATCAAGAAAAAAGCTACATTGTGATGATTTAAAACAAATATTTAATGTAGGCTATTAGTTGGGTTGTAAAGGAGAAGTCTAAAGTTATGTGAGTTTAGATGAAATATTTTATTTGTAGAAGCAGTCAAAGGATCTTCTAGCTGTCTTATACAATTTGAGATCTTAGGCCACATATTTAAGAAAGAAGATAAACATTTTGTTATAAATACAAATTATGCATGAATTATCACATCTGCTTGTGAGAGTAACTGATATCAATTAGCTTATTATTATTATTAATGTATACACACTCTACCATATCAATGCCATTCTATTACCCAAAAGTAAGAGATTTGTGATTATAAAGATTCTTATTTTGTAGATATTTTTGAAAGAATTTGTAATTTGTTTAGTAGTAGCATTTTTAAAGCTCACATCTAAAACGTTTGCCAAGGGGTTCTTCAAATTCATTCACTTCTAAGATAGGCACAAGACCAGAAATTTATTGGGGAGGGTACAGTTAACTATATCAACCCACCTCCCTAGTACTTTATTTTTTTGACCCTAGAACAATGAAAGGTTAAGGTCAGTTTTGCCTTTCATCCTTCCAAGGGTTCATAAAATAAAATACCAATCAACTGATAGGATCAATATAATCAATATTTTTTTCTCTCCCTTGCATTATATTTCTGGCCTTGCACCTTTATTAAACATTATTATTAGTAGCACTACCTAGCAGTATAATTGTTGTTGTTATCCAGGAATGACTTTGTGCCTAGTCAATAAAAATTATTATCATTATTATTATTGTGTTGTTGTTGTTGTGGTGGTGGTGGTGTATATTTGAAGTTTTATTATATTATGTTGCCCAAAAGAGCAAACCTCAACTAGATGTAATTGTAATTTCAAAAAATATATATTACATTAAAATTTGCAAGAAACTGTTCCAAATAAAGAATAATGTTTCAAAAACAGATTAACTATGATAATTATGGTTATTATACTTGTTGTTTCCAGACAATTTCATTCTTTCATTCATTCTTTTACTATCCTTTCTCCAAACCACAGTCAAGTTTGTTTAGTTATGATTAAAAAAAAAAAAAAAAGAATTAAGAAAATAATAAAGCTGAGCAACTTCATTTTCAACATAATGGAAGAAGATCAATTGATCAGTTTCTGAGAAGAATTACACTTCTTTCGATAATAATAGTTGAAGCCAACTTTCATCATTAAATATCACATGGTAGGCAGAGAAGTCACAGCTTTAGCTGATGGAGCAGAAAATAGTTATTAAACAACTCACAGCTCACAATATATTATTATTATTTTTATTATTATTATTACTATTTCACTTTTCTTTGCTTAATTTCATTCATTCAATTCAGGGAATAGTTTTCGTTCCTGACAGAATCAAAGCAAGACGGATCAATTTTTAAGACTTACTTCAGTCACACAAAAAAAAAAAAAAAATTTAAATCAAATAATAATAATTTAAAAAAAATCAAGTACCTTTATAGTTTATATGTAATAATAAAAGAATGCATGTTTTAGATTCCTATTATGAACCACATAATCTGAATGTGAAGGGATGGCTACTGAGTGGTATATCCTATATATTTTTATATCCTATACATGATATTATGCAAGAAAGTACTAGATCCTCCATATATACAACACCCATACAAACAAACATACACACACCTTTGCCTCTAATTAAATAGATGTATTGTTTCTTAGTTAGTTTCAATAATATAAGGAAGGATGGGAAGGATTTTCAAATTGTGGCTATCATTGCTGTAAAGTTATACAGCAAGAACAAAGATGGCAGCTACAGAGATAGAATTAAAATTTTTTTTTTTAAAAAGAGAATTTAATAAAATTACAGTTTATAGGGGTTTGGTAAAACTGATGGGAGGGATGTGAGAAGGAAGATATAATGATATATATCACTTAATATATCTCACAGATGAGAGAGAGAATATATCTCACAGATGAGATTATAACTTACAAATGAAAATATATCTCACAGATGAAAATATATCTCACAGATGAAAATATATCTCACAGATGAATATATATCACACAGATGAGAGAGAGAATATATCTCACAGATGAGTATATATCTCCCAGATGAGATAGGAGAATAATAGAGAATAATTTGTATGGGAGGGAGGGAGAGAGAATATAGTTGCATATTCATTATGCTAATACTATTAAATACAAATTAGAATTGTGGAAATACAAAATTATACAGTATTATTAATAATAAATTTTGCCATATCACAGTAGTACATTTATTGTGAAATTACATTGAATTTTCTATATATATGTACATGTGAATTAATGTATGTGGAATCTGAAATTCCTTTGGAAATAGATTTATCATATCCTTATTCCAATCTGGTTAGCATTGCTGTGATACTTTTCATGTATTACACATGTACATACAAACATACAAACATACACACATATACATCGTACATATACATATATATATTCCCATACATGTAGCTACATGCATGCACATCTTGGAATGACAGTGTAAATAATCCATTTAAAATATTAAGAGGCATAGATGTAATATGTCTAAGTGTGGGTGTGTAGAAGGGCTATGTATATTTGAGGATAAAGAGAGGAAGAGAGAGAGAAAGGCAGAAACAGAGAAAGAGATAGTATCATTTGTGTGCACTGTCCAGAATAGATTTTACATAAGGGAGATAATTTTCTCTCTCTCTCTATATATATATATGTCTATAAAAAAAATTTCCAGAAAAGCTAAAATTAAAATCAGAAGTGATAATGAAAATTCTGTAAAATATGAAAATAACCAGAACAGAAATGTAATGAGAGATGATGTGTGATTGGAGTAAACTGAGGCCAACAGAAAATGACGAAGGCATGTAAAACTATTTTATCCAACTGATTTTCTTCTTTCCTACACATAATCTCAACTCCCACCCCAGTTTATTTTTCTTTCTTAATATATTTTAATATATCTTCAACAGACTTTCATCTTGGAAAGTTAAAGAGTGTACCATATATTTCTTTTCTTTCTCTCTTTCTTTTTTTTTCCTTCTTACAAACATATTTTATTCCTTCTTTGAATGTTGGTTCCGTCCAGGGCCAGATATTCTTGTCACTTACTTAAGAGATCAGAGCTTCATAGTGAAGGCATGGGGTGGGGGGCAAGTGGCAAGAAACCATAGTACCATAGAGTCGGAAGAAAGCCATCCTTTTTTCTTTACACTAGTTCTGGTACAGACAATACCAGTGCCAATGAAAGTAATAGTAGACATAACAATACAGTGAATAGTTAACAAAATATAGAGGACTAAGAATGAGGGCAGGCGAAAGACAGTGGATGGCAAAATGGCAAAGAAACAATCGAGCAAAGTAGCAAAATGGTTTCTTTGGAAGTGAATTTAAAAAAAAAACAATGAAAAAATTTGAATTTAAAAAATAAATAAATAAATAGAAAAATTGCAGACGGTGGTGGTGGTGGGGATAAAAGTGGGGAGGGAGGACAATGTGAAGAAAAATAAAAAAAAGTTTGTCTTCCGAAAATATTTATCATGAAGAAAATAACAGCAGTAAGGGTGGGGAGGGGAGGAGGAGGAAGAGGGGGGGGGGTATTATACTATCAATAATGACAGTCATACAATAAAATTCATAAGTAATTTCTATTATCAACTATTTCAAGACAAGTACAAAACAATAAAATAAAAATTTAAAATTAATAAAAAAAAATAAAAAATACAAATAAAAAAAAAAGACCCAGAAAGTTCATGAATGTTGCCCTCTTTCTTACATTGATATTTTCATATATATTAAAAAAAAAATATGATAATAATAATAATGATAAAAAATATACAACCAAAACAAACAACAAAATACTCGTGTAAGCATAAATAGAGCTAGGGGGATGATAGGTGGTAGGTAGACTTTAGAGAGAGAGAAACTAAAATTAGATAGATTAATTAATAAAAAAAAAAGTGAGAGAGAGAAAGTGAGAAGACTTGTTACTACAAATGAGCCGTATTAGTAGTAGCAGAAAAGAATGAAATGGAATTATTTTTTTTTTTTTTGTTTAAGAAAGACCCATAAAAATGTCATAAAGGTTTCTGTTAGATGGCAATTAAGTCTAATATCACAAATTATGTCATCCGAATAGGATACAACAGGGTAATGATATACAGCCTGTTTTGGCAACAGAAGGGATGAATAAATTGAAAGGAAAAAAAAAAAAAGAAAAAAAAAAGAAAACGACCGAAGGTATTTCTTATCGATAAAGAGGTAAGTTGCTTATATATATATGTATATAATATATGTGATATATATGTAAAATAAATACGATATATATTTATGTATATAATATATGTATATATATATATAAAATATTTATGATATATATATATATACATATATATATTTATATATAAATATGTATGATATATATACATACATATATATATTTATATATAAATATGTATGATATATATATTTATGTATATTTATATATAAATATGTATATATATATAAAATATATATGATATCTAATATATGTGTATATACATATATAAAATATATACAATATATTTATATATATATAATATATATATAAGACAAATATATTTCCTCTTTTTTTTTAAATTACAGATTCAATAGTCTTTTGTTTCTTTTCACAGATTTCTTTCAAACTAAAATACTTAATTAAATAACTTATTCATAAAATTTGAAATTTTTTTTTTGGGGAAAAAAAAAAAAAAAAAAAAAAAAAAAAACGGAAACAAAATAAAAATTTTAATCCAACATATATCCTTTTTTCTTTCCTTTCGTCGATTCATGTTGGAAACACATTCATATAATATAGGAATCTGTAGGTTAAACAATTTAAAAATTGGTCCAATTTTACAGTTAAAAAATATAACAAGAACAAAACTCCCATGGGACAGTAAAGCCCCATTTTTCCATTTCATATAAATTGATCTGTTAATCTTGCCTCATTTTCCTGCTTGTCTGTCTGTATTTTATTTTATTTTATTTATTATTATTATTTTTTTTTTTACAATTTATTTGTCTCTCTTATAATTGATATTATATTTATATATATATATATATATTTATTTTTCTCTTTATATTCATTATTATTATTATTATTATTATTATTATTATGATTATTATGATCACCATCAACATCATAATTTATCCAGTAGCTATATCATTCTCTCGTTTGCTTTTCACAATTTTACTGAATCTGCTGGCTTTGTTGGTGACACCAAAATTTACCATTATCTCCCCTTAGCCACCATCAATAAGATTTTTTTTAAGTGCTTTTTTTCCTCCTTATTATTATATTTTTTTTTATTCTTCATTGAGTGTTAGGTTCCAGGTGCCAGACTAAATGTGCTGTGAATTCCAGCCTATTGCTCAGTTTTTTCGAGCATTTCTTACAGGAGAATTCATTGAGACCATCTGTGTAATGTAAACTATTGTGAAGCATACTCATAGCCAGATCTTCGAACCAGATACCACAAGACATACAATGATGGTATCTTTTTCCTGGGAATGGCTGTGGGTAAGACTCAGAAGAATGTGGGGAATTTCGTTGCAGTGAAAAAGAAGGTGGTATCGAATCTGTGTGTTGTTGCAATAGTGAGGCAATTGTGCCTCCATTTGTGGTTGTAGTTGTTGTCGTAGTGGATTGCAAAGTATGTGCGTATGGAGTTTGCATCAGTGGAGAGTTTGCAGTGAACCGCTCTTCAGACAAAGAAGAGTTCTCCTCACCGCGTTCACCCAAATCATCATTTCTTTCCTCTCCCGAGTAGTTAGGCGTCATATACATGCCTACACCATTGTTGATTGGCTCTGTTTTGATGTATGGTAAACTATGGTTAGACACAGGAGTGGATTCAGTGGGTGTGTAACAAGAGGACATAGTGGTGTTGACATCTGGCTTCGTGCTTAAGTTCAGTGCATTGTTTTCATAATCCTCACACATTCTCTGATCCAGAAATCTATCTGGATTGTCGAGCCTTATCATACAGTGAGGGGGCTGTTCGTTGGAGGCTGGCCGGCTTTCATCTGGAAGGATGCGTACAGGTGTTAATCTGTTGCTGCTTGTTGTACTCATACCAAAACAGGCAATGGAAAGAGCATTTACATTCTCATCGTTATTATGATCCATTTTAAATTCTTGTTCAATATCATCACTTACAAGAGTAGTTGTACTGACAGCATTTTGGTGCATTGTGTCCTGGCTGTTGTTGTTGCTGTTATTGCTGTTGCTGTTGATGTTGCCAACACCACCACCACCTCCACCACCACCACCGTTACCTCCACCACCGCCGTGGTGAACTCTCTTGTGTCTGGCTAAGTGGTCCTCCTCCCGAAATGTCTCTCCACATAGATCGCACATGTGCAACGTTTCGATACCATGACCTTGAAGGTGGGTGTACAGAGTTGCCGGTTTGCTGAAACGAAGTCCACACAGTCGGCACTGATTGCGCTGCCGTTGGGGTTGATGCACCTTCATGTGCTGCTTAACATGGTCGGAACGCGTAAAACGTCGCTCACACAGGCTGCAGGCATACGGTCTCTCACCGCTGTGTACGCGAACGTGACGCCGCAGCTTGGAGGGCGTGCGATACGACTTGCCGCACACGAAGCAGCTGTGCGGTGGATTTCCCCTATTGTGTGTTTCAATATGAGCATCCATATCATCCGTAGATTCAAACTGCTGGCCACAGTTGCGACACATGTATTTTGTGACCACTTGTACGGTGTACTTAGAGCTTGTAGGCGCAATTTTGGAGGCTGTATTCATTCTGTATCACAGTTAGATGTTTATCACAGTCAATGCCTGCAAATAGAAAACAAAAAACAAAATAGAAAACAAAAAACAAAATAGAAAACAATATTGAATTATTCATAACAATATTTTAAAGAGAACAAGCAAGTAACAGAGATATGAGGAGGGTATGTATACAGATCTCCCTCTCCCTCTCTCTCTCATATATATATATATAAAGTGCCAAGAAATCCCAGTGGAAGAAACACCACGAAAACCATGGGCGGAAGTGGTGAGAGCTGACCTCAGATCACTGAAGCTCACGAAGGCAATGACGAAGGACCATGACGAATGGAGAGATGCTGTGCTGAATAGGACCTGTCCCAACCTTGCAAGCAGCTGTAAAATGATGCTGATAATGATATATATATACATACACACACACACACACACACAATCTATATGTACATATATATATGCACACACATTCTATATATATATATAGAGAGAGAGAGATAGAGAGACAGATTGCAGTGTTGAGACTGAGGACACCAGTAATCATGGGAGTACTCAATGCATGGGGAAATGCAAAGTAGGTATAGAGATATGTAAAATCTCGATCGCAGTAAAAACCGCTTGGCACTGAGGTTGGGAATTTATATATATATATATATATATAACAAAGAAAGTGTGGTAAGGAACCAGGTAGACCATAACGCACCAGAGTACTCGAGTGGCTAATAGGAAAAGAGTCAGGACACCCGACGGCTGAGCTGCAGCCATTTTGACAGCTACATCCGAACTCAGTTTGATTCTAGCTGTCGAAACAGCCGGAGCTCAGCCGTCGGGGTCCTGACCCTTTCCCTATATATATATATATATATATATATATATATATATATATATATATATAGGACACAGGACATTCTGGAGAAAGTGATTGTGAATATATATTCCCATCATTGACATTCTTGAAATAACAAGGTTGAATATAAACAAATATATAGAAAAAATTTAGAAACAGAACAGAATCATGTGAAATTATTACAAATTTAAATGAATAAAAATTCCTTATTGAAAATTATTAACAAGTAATTTTGAGTGGGTGAATAATAATATAAATAAAAATAATAATGATGATGATGATGATGATGGTGATAATGATAGTGATGATGATGATGATGATGATGATGATAGTGTTGGTGATGGTGGTGATGATGATCATGCTGGCAATGCTAATGATAATAATAATAATAATTGTTTCTACTTTAGGCAGAAGTCCAGCAATTTTGGGGAGGGGAAAGTCATTTAAATAGACCCCAGTGTATTACTGGTACTTTATTTTATCGACCCCTGTAAGGATGAAAGGCAAAGCTAACCTTAGCGGGATTTGAACTCAGAACATAAAGGGACGTAACTATGTTCTACGATGCTCTACCGATTCGGCCAATCTACCACCCTAATAATAATAATAATAATAATTTCATTTATTAACCACAAGGGCCGACATGTAGGGGACAATACAAAGACAGGGACACTAAGGTCGAGTAAACATGCACAATGGCAAGAATAATTTAACAATGAAAATATAAAAATATAAAATAAACTATGTATAAATATAACAAAATAAATTCCCCGATAGGGGGTGGACGACCCTGGGGTGACTCGGGTACCCCACCAATTCTGAACCCCCCTGCGCTTCTAGGGCACCCAGGGAGAGCACCCCTCTCCTCAAGTTAACTAGCCTATATGCGCATGGTCAGAGTAGGCCCATTCACACAAGCCATTCTCGCCACATTCACCCACCTTTTAGCAAATGTACTGGGAGGGGGAGCAGCACTTCTCTCTCCACCCTCACCTTCCTTTCCAGGTGAAACTTGAAGTTGATGAGGGACTGGCCAAAGAGAAAAGTGTCTGCCTTCAGTCCTTTTAACCTGGTCCACCAATAACCTCTTTCGCAACTGCCACCAGACAGAGGAAAATTTCCTGCTCTTCCTGACCTAAGGAAGGCGGTGGATCGATCTTCACTATGGACTCGGCCGATAGCCGGATTCGTTCCACACGCGACAGTAGCTGTTCGACATAACTCCACAAGTCAGTAATGCACGGATAATAATAATAAGAATAATTGTTTCTACTTTTGACACAAGGCCAGCAATTACCCAGTGTATTACTGGTACTTTATTTTATCGACCCCATAAGGATGAAAGGCAAAGTTAACCTCGGCGGCATTTGAACTCAGAATGGCAAGGGCCGTAACTCTATGCGTCAAAGCATGGCGTCCGACCCTCTACCAATATTGCCAATAGGCACAAGGACAGGAAATTAGGGGAGAGTGG
>OZ024747.1:90616253-90671253 GCA_964016885.1 Eledone cirrhosa
TTGTGTGTTCAATACCTGGAAGCACGTTGTATCTTTGTGCAAAACACTCTAATTCAGTGGTTCCCAAAGTGGGTTCCGCAAAGGAGTATCTGGGGTTTCATGAAAAAAGGTAGAAGAGTATATTTATATTACGACCATATAACAGTATTGGACTTTGAGGTTCCCCCAAAAGTTTCTGAACCAAAAATGGTTCTGTGTTTGAAAAAGTTTGGGAAATCCTGCTTTAATTCTTTCAACAACAAAAATGAATTGTAGCTATAATTCAAAGGGCCAGTCTTTTCATACACTGTTTAATACCAAATCTCCATGAAAACTATGTTAAATGTGCATGGGTCTGTGGAATGCTCAGCACATTAATTTTATAAACAGACTGTTCTGTTGATCACATTAACTAGATCACTTGTTGTCAGACCCTTTTCACTGCATGGTATCTTGGTCAAGTGTTTACTATTGCCTTGGGTTAACCAATGCCTTGTGAGTGAAATTTGGTAGATAGAATCTATTGAGTCAATACTCAAGTGGAGCTACTGACTTCTCAGATCGGCAAGGAGCCTACATCTGGTTCAAATACATTCCAGAGCTTTACTGAAGGCATTTTATCATGGCACCAGCACTAGGAAGATTGTCATATCTTTGACACAACTGTAGATTTCTCCCAACCCTTTGTTTAGAAAGCTTTCTTATCACCATCTACCTTGTTGTCCTGCTATTAACATAACTGAAGAGTCTTTTCAACCATTTTGGCATGGTTTCTATAGTCAGATGTCTTTCTTATCATATATATATATATATATATATATATCATCATCATCGTTTAACGTCCATCTTCCACACTAGCATGGGTTAGACAGTTTTGTTCCATTTGATGCAGGAATGGTCTGGAGACCATGTCTCACTCGTACGGAAGTGTCTCTGGCAGGTTTTTTACAGTTGAATGCCCACCAACCATATTTGCATTGTGGACATATATACACAGTATACATATATATGCACACATAAATATATAGATATATGTGCATAGATACATACATCCCTATATATGTACATTCATATATATATATATGCATGCATACATATATATACATATATATATATATATATCATCATCATTTTACGTCCGCTTTTCCCTGCTTACAAGGGTGGGACGGGAACTGATGCTGGCTTGATTTCTACAGCTGGATGCCCTTCCTAACACCAACCTCATTTACAGTGAGTGCTGGGTGCTTTTTTTGCCGTGGCACCTCCACGACCACTTTGCAGTGGAATGATAGGGACCCCAGTCCCTATCATCTCATTTCTACAGCTGAGTAAACTGGAGCAATGTGAAATAAAGTGTCTTGCTCAAGGAAACAACACATCACCCGGTCTGAGAATTGAACTCACAACCTTTCGATTGCAAGGCCAATGCTCTAACCACTGAGCCATGTGCCTCCATTATATATATATGTATATATATACACACACACATATATATATATATATACATATGTACATACACACACATTGAGATACATGTACATATGTACAGACATAGTGTGTGCATGCATGTTCATATGTGTGAATGTGTGCGTGTGATGCAGAAACATATATATATATATATAGGTCATGGATCCATTTCAGGCAGCACAGATCAATGTCTCATAATCAGCCAGCACATAACTATGTAACAACCAACCAGTAGAGTTATTATTATTGATTTGTACTTATTAAACACACAAGTTGTTGACCTACACCTAGCAGGTCATTCACAACATACTGCTATATATGATTAGTCTTTAATAGTAGATGAATTAACAAGTGCTACATATTAAGAGGAAGAGGACAGCCAATATATCAACAGGTAGAAGTTGGCTATAGATAAGACAGACAAAAGCACATATTCACGTACGTGTGTGTGTGTGTGTGTGTGTATTAATTGGGGGTAACCGCAGTAAGTAAGGTACTCAATACATAGAAGTGTGTAGACAATATTTATCATAGAAATGGCTTCTACAGGGCTAGAACTGTTTCTTTCATTCGAAGGAAATCATCAGGAAAGCTTTCCTGGTGATTGCCTTCGAATGAAATAGTTCTAGGCCCGTAGAAGCCATTTCTATATTAAATACTGTGTGTATGTGTATATATATGTGTGTGTGTGTATTTATGTATGTATGTATTTTCTTCTGGTTTTACGTATGTATGTATATGTATGTATGTGTATGTAGACACAATCATATCCAGATTTGAAAATCGGAGGGTGGTGATTGCAGTGAAGCAGAAAAGCTAATGCTAAAGAAGTAATAGAATACAATAGTCTACTACATACCCTAATAGACATGAGTAAATTAGAGATAAAAAGTCAATCAAATTCACAGATCATGAGTTCAATATCTTTGTGTATTTATAAGTGATAAATTGGCAGTAGCTTGAGTATCAGATTAAATACTTTGTAGCAAATTATCCCAGCTCTCTGAAATCTGATCTTAAATCTTGCCAGAGGCTACACTGCTTTTCATCCTTTCATGGGGTTGATGAATAAAGTACCAGTCCATGGGTGAGTAGATTGGTGGAATTGTTAAAGAATAAAATGCTATCTTTTGTGGTATTTGTTCCAGCTCCACATATCTGAGTTCTAAACTTACTCCTGTCACCAGAAAATCAGTAATGCTTCTGCTAAGAGATGAGACCAGCAAATAGTATCAGCAATGGAGAGATTAATTGAGACAGTTTCCTTGGCCCATTATCACAATTGGCTCCTTTATTTTTCTTTCATTACAGTTATGTATGGATATATAAGATTGTATATATTCATGTATGGTTATATAAGGCTCTGTATATATTTGAAGGCAGCATTGAACAAAGTCCCTTGTAATATTTGTTTTGCACTGTGTTGCATACACTCCCTTAGCACTCTCGCATACATGAAATACATTGTGATATAAAACAAAGCATATATAAATCTTCAAATAACATTACTATGAATAATAATTACGATAATGATAAACCATAAAAAAATAAAAACAATAGAACAGGAAATGGCAACTTATTAGTGTAACACATTATAAAGAGAGAAGGAATTGATGGACGGAAGCATCTGATAGGGATGAAAATGGTACATTGAGATATTGCTAACATTTAACTGAATGCTGAAATCCATTTTCTAATTAACTGATTTTTCTCAGCACTCTAGCTGGACTACGACCAACTCTCTCCCAAACTATCCATGCCAGTGTTGAATCTGGCAGTCTAGTGAAGTGAGAATGAATTGTATTTTATCTAGAACAATATACAGCTGTAGAGACCTTAATGGCATGGAGAAGTGAAGAAGTTGAGAAACTTGCTCAACAGTTGAATCTAGCAGTCTAGTGAAGTGAAAATGAGCTTGTATTTTATCTATAACAATATACAGCTGTAGAGACCTTAATGAAGCGGAACAGTAGAGAAGTGGAGAAACTTGCTCAACAGTTGAATCTAGCAGTCTAGTGAAGTGAAAATGAGCTTGTATTTTATCTATAACAATATATAGCTGTAGAGACCTTAATGAAGCGGAACAGTAGAGAAGTGGAGAAACTTGCTCAACAAGAGAGCATTATAGAAGAAAAAGTAACGTATGAATAAATATATATATTGGTTTCTGATTTAGGCACAAGGTCAACAATTTTGAGGGAAGAGGAAGTTGATTCAATCGACCCCAGTACATTACTGGTACTTTATTTCATTGACCTCATAAGGATGAAAAGCAAAGCTAACCACGGCAGGATTTGAACTCAGGTTGTAAAGGGGCGTGACTATGCCATAAAGCATACTGTCTGATGCTCTACCGATTCTGCCAATCCAATATATTGTCATCAAGTTGGTTTCAAAAAGAGCACCCAGTGGTAGAATTCTACCTCAAAAAGTCTCGTTCAACCCATGCCAGCATAGAATAATTGGTGTAAAATTGATAACAGCTTTAATTATACACATATTTATACTCATGTCAGATCACTCTTGAGAGCTACTGGTAACATGTAATCCAGTGCAACCCGTCGCATAATTGGGTCATTGGTGACTAAACTGGGAGCCCCACCAAGCTTGCTTCACCTTTTAGCATTTACATTACTCTATATTTACTATTTTATTTTCATGGTAAAGTCTTTACCTCACAGAACTATTTCACATATCAAATCTATGAGATCTTGATATTATTTATTTTGAGAACAATACCTTTACATCAGTATGAGCAGCAGGTTACAGCCAATTTGAATAGAAAGAGGTGAGAGAATTCTGGCCGAATATGGCCAGTTTAAATGCTAAAGGGTTAAAGTTAAAATACTAAGACATTAGTAATATAACAGATTTTCTCATTATTAAGCTGGTGTTTGGAACATAACTTAACAAACACTCTTATATAAAATTAGAATGGCAGGTTCAATGGCACTTGCCCTGCACAAGCATTTGTCACTATAAAGTCTCATATGTAAACACATTTTTACGCTTATATGTTTTACCCACTCCCCCTCTTCGGCATGTCAGGGTACAGGCTTCTTGAAGTCACAGAGAGATGAAGGATTTTTGGCAATTGATGTCATTCTCATAAAAAGCGAAATAACCTTTAAAAAAAAATTGAATCATAATTTAATCCCAAAGATAGGAAATTGGGACATTATCCACTGAAAGTTCCTTAAACTCTGAAGAAGGGACTTTTAGGCCCTGAAATATTGGACAGAAAAATGAACAACAACAACAAAAAAGTATATTGTATGATGTTGAGTATATAGTTCAAAGCTGTATGGCATAGAGATATGGAAATTGAGGATAATTGAAACACTAGACTGCTCCACTGGAAGTACAATGATGGTGTACATGAATGATGCAGTGTGTAAGTGAGAAGATGGCTCTGGTACAGACATGTAATGTATATAGATGATGACTTACCAGGTAAAGAAATGCTTGTAGTTCCAAGTGGAAGGAACATGTGATAGAGGTAGGCTGAAATAGACACATGGGCAGAGATGGTGAGGGCAGACAGAAGTGGTGAGGGTAGGGCAGAAGGGGTGAGGGCAGGGTAGAAGTGGTGAGGGCAGGGTAGAAGGAGAAGGGCAGGGTAGAAGGAGGAGGGCAGGGCAGATACCAGAATACTAAACCCTATAAAGGAGATGACAAAGGAAAATGACAAGTGGGGATGAGGAGTTGCACTAGAATGGATTGTTCAGTGCAGGCAAACATGGAACAGCAAGTATAAACAACATATATATATATATATATATACAAACATGTACGCATACATATATGTACATATACATGTGCACTTACATGTACATATATGTACACATACATACATGTACATATAGATACATGTATACATACATATGTGTACACATACATACATGTACACATACATACATGTACATATACATACATGTACATATACATGTATGCATACCACTTCAACAAAAACAGCTTTAGTGCTAAAAGAAATGTATGTGAGGAAGTGTATTATAAGAGACAAATCGGTTTATTGGTGGCTATATTCCACTTCAACACTGACCCAATAACCTGGAAACTTATGGAAAACAAAGAGAAATTATAAATTAGAGAGAGGGGGGGGGAGCAGAGAGAGAGAGAGGGGGGCACAGAGAGAGAAAGAGATAGAGACAGTGTGTGTGAGTTAGAGAAAGAGAGAGCGATAGCATGTGTGAGAGAGAAAGCATGTGAGTGAGAGAGAGATTGAGATAGATAGCATGTGTGAGAGAGAAAGAGAGATAGTATGTGTGTGTTTGAGAGAGAGAGAGAGAGAGAAAGAGAGATAGAGAGAGAGAGATGAGGACTGATGCAACAACAGCAGAGTTGATGATGGCTGGGCAAGCATCTCCTTGCCAACCTGAACCACAGCATAGGAGAAAGTGCAGCAGAAAGCGACAATAAGACTGAGCAAATGATGCCTGCTAGCATTATTAGTAAAATGAATGACTGAAGAGAATAGAATACAGTAGATAAAGAGTGTACTGACAGTGCTGTGAAGAAAGATTGAGGTTTCTAACTGAGCATCTGTAGAGGAATATTGGTAATTGGTTGCTAGTTGGTAGGTGGGATGTTAAATAGACGGACAGAGGGAGTCTTATATGGATAGAGAGATATAGAAATATATATAGTAGAGATATATAGAATTGATAGAGGGATATAGAAATATATAGTAGAGATATATAGAATTGATAGAGGGGTATAGAAATATATAGTAGAGGTAGATTGACTGATAGAGGGGTGTAGAAAGGAATAAAATAAACAATAGAATGAGACATATAGACAGATAGATGGGTAGATTGATAGATAAAAAGTAAGATAAAACATACATACACACATGCATACATATTGATAGATATACAGACAAACAGATAGTGAGATAGATAGACAAAAAGTCAGATAAACATGCGTACATATAGATATAGAGACAGATAGACATACACACACACATACATACAGATAGATATATAGACAGACAGACAGACAGATAGATACATAGACAGACAGACAGACAGATAGATAAGTTTCTTTTATTTGCCACTAGGGCATCAAAAGTGGGACAAGTACAAAGGGGGGAGTTTACACAAAAAGGCGTCCTCAATAAGGAGGAGGCAATAACAAAATATAAAAATAAAATAAGATATAACAAAAAATAAAATTTATGACAAAATCCTCAATAGATAGGAGGCGCCTTGGGGGGTCGCACACACCCCCGAAAAAAGTGTGCAACCCTTTTCCTCAGGAGCACAGAGAGGGGGTGCTCCCTCGTTCCTTCCCCTTTTCCACCTACAGGCTTATGTAAAGAGAAGGCCCATTCACACGGGCCATTCTCGCCACTTTCACCCACCTTTCATAAAAACGACTGGGGTGCAGCACCTCTCTCTCCATCCTGATCCTTCTTCCGAAATGATATCGGAAGAAACGGACCAGTTGTTGGCCAGAGAGAAAGGTGCCTGACCTCAGTCCTTTCAGACGCGTCCACCATACAACCTCTTTCGCCATGGCTATTACGCACAGAAACACCGCCTCTGCTTCATCTTTGAAGGGGGGAGGCGGCTTGATCATTACAATAGACTCGGTGGTCAACCGGATCGGTCCCACCCTTGACAGCAGTTGTTCGACATAGCCCCACAGATCGGCTACGCCCGAGCAGTGTACCAATGCGTGTGCAACGGTTTCCTCGTCGCACACGCATCTGGGACAGATCTTTTTGGCGGGGTCCCTACCCGGGCGCCCGTGTCTGTAGAGCCTTTCTCGAACGGGTAAAGCCCCTCGGTAGCACTGCCAGGCCAGGGACTTCTGGAAGTTGTCCATAGGTCCCGGGCTGAATGTCCTACCGAACAGGCTGGCCAGTTCGTCCTCCTCCATGTCTAGGGCTTCTCCGAGGGCGGGCAGTACATCCGTGTAGCTGATACGGGTGTGGGCTACGAGGACACGGATGGTCCGGTCTACGGTGAGGTCCTACCGCGTGAAGCGGGGCCGAGGTGTGTCCCAGCCTCAAGGCTCCAGTCGCCGGCACGGAGGGCACCTAAGAACGCCCCGAGTCCGGGCCCGCTGACAGATAGATAGATAGACAGACAGACAGACAGATAGACAGACAGACAGACAGACAGATAGATAGATACACAGACAGACAGACAGATAGATAGACAGACAGACAGACAGATAGATAGACAGACAGACAGATAGATAGATACACAGACAGACAGACAGATAGATAGATACACAGACAGACAGACAGACAGATAGATAGACAGACAGACAGATAGATAGATACACAGACAGACAGACAGACAGATAGATAGACAGACAGACAGATAGATAGACAGACAGACAGATAGATAGATAGACAGACAGACAGACAGATAGATAGACAGACAGACAGACAGATAGATAGACAGACAGACAGACAGACAGACAGACAGATAGATAGATACACAGACAGACAGACAGATAGATAGATACACAGACAGACAGACAGATAGATAGACAGACAGACAGATAGATATGTTTCTTTTATTTGCCACCAGGGCATCAAAAGTAGGACAAGTACAATGGGGGGAGTTTACAAAACAAGGTGTCCTCAATAAGGAGGAGGCAATAACAATATATAAAAATAAAATAAAATATAACAAAAAATAAAATTTATAACAAAGTCCTCAATGGAGAGGAGGCGCCTTGGGGGGTCGCACACACCCCCGAAAAAAGTGTGCAACCCTTCTCCTCAGGAGCACAGAGAAGGGGTGCTCCCTTGGTCTTTCATCTTCCTCACCTATAGTCTGATGTAGAGTGAAGGCCCATTCACACGGGCCATTCTCGCCACTTTCACCCATCTTTCATAGAAACGGCTGGGGTGCAGCACCTCTCTCTCCATCCTGATCCTTCTTCCGAAATGATATCGGAAGAAACGGACCAGTTGTTGGCCAGAGAGAAAGGTGTCTGACCTCAGTCCTTTCAGACGCGTCCACCATACAACCTCTTTCGCCATGGCTATTACGCACAGAAACACCGCCTCTCCTTCGTTTTTGAAGAGGGGAGGCGGCTTGATCGTTACAATAGACTCGGTGGTCAACCGGATCGGTCCCACCCTTGACAGCAGTTGTTCGACATAGCCCCACAGATCGGCAATGCCCGAGCAGTGTACCAATGCGTGTGCAACGGTTTCCTCGTCGCACACGCATCTGGCACAGACCTTTTTCGATGGGTCCCTACCCGGGCGCCCGTGTCTGTAGAGCCTTTCTCGAACGGGCAGAGCCCTTCTGTAGCATTGCCAGGCCAGGGACCTCTGGAAGTTATCCATGGGTCCCGGGCTGAATGTCCTACCGAACAGGTTGGCCAGTTCGTCTTCCTCCATGCCTAGGGCTTCTCCGAGGGCGTCGTCGCACCTGCTAACCACCAGCCCTCTATAGAATGACGAGGTGGATTCTCCACTGACAGCCGGGTCCGCCTGCCAGAGAGCCGTGAGCGCCTGGGCACACTCGGTGTGCCAGGCGCCCAGTTTTCTCGGTCTTTGCTTGACCCAGGATTGCAGCTCGGTGAGTGAGACAAGTCTGGGAAAGGCTCGCCTCACAAACGGGGCCCACACCGGTTGACCGGAGAGGAATACCTGAAGGTGCCGTAGCCTTAATGCGTGTTTACGTATCATCAGCCACGGCATCCCCAGCCCTCCTTTCGAAGGGTGTTGACAGCAGATGGATCTCCTCACCATAGGAGCCCGCTTCTTCCAAAGGAATTGGAAGAGTGCGCGCTCCATTTTGGCGAGCGTTTCCCTTGGGCAAGGCACCACGGTCAGGCGGTAGTAGATGACGGACGCTATATAAGTGTTCGCCACCTCCGCCCGACCTTTCAGGGACAGTTTGCACTCGGCCCACTTCTGGGTCAGTGCAAACACCCTGCTCGTCACCTCACCCCAGTTCTTCTCCACCTGGAGGTCTGGTCCGAACCAGACCCCGAGCAATTTCACCGGGCCCTCCGTCCAGCACCCGACGACGCCATCGGAGGGCATCGATCTGCCCCTCCACGTGCCGAGTTGCAGACCGATCGACTTGTCCCGGTTCAGCTTAGCCCCTGTAAACCTTTCGTACTCCTCCAGTAAGGTGCCGATCGCCCCGATTTCGGAGGCCGTCGACACCATTACTGTTACGTCATCGGCGTAGGCTGACACCGCTTTCCGCAATCCCGGTTCCAACGGGATGCCCTGCAACAACTCCAACTTCCGCAGCAGTGGCTCTAGAGTCACTACATACAGAAGGGAGGAGAGAGGGCACCCCTGTCGGATGGACCGCGCGATTTCGAACGGCTCCGAGAGGTAGCCGTTCACCTTGACCCTAGAGCAGATGCGGCTGCTGTGCATGGCATTGATCCAGCCCCTGAAAACGGGTCCGAAGCCTGCCGCCGCTAGCACCGCATCCAGGTAACCATGGTCGACCCTATCGAATGCCTTAGATTGATCCAAGTTGATCAGGGCCCCACCAAAGCCGGGTTCGTTCCCAACCCTCTCTATGATGTATCGCATGAGGTGGAGGTTATCGTGGATGGACCTGGACGGGATAGCACATGTCTGCGCATCTCCCACCAGGTTGCCCACGACAAGCGCCAACCTCTTTGCTAGCACCTTGGCCAAAATCTGTAACTCTGTATTTAGCAGAGTTATGGGCCTGAAATTATTTATATCGTCCCCCTTGTTCTCGTTCTTCCTCACTAACGTGACTACGCCCTTGGTTACAGCACAGGGAATTCTCCCGTTCTGTCGCCAGTTGCAGTAGACCGCCTCGAGGAGTTCGGGGAACAAGTCCGGCATAGCTAGATATAGTTCGTATGGAAGACCATCGAGACCCGGGGATTTGCGTTTGCCGCATTGGCTCAGCACGTCCTCTATCTCAGCGGCTGAAATCGGCTCCTCGCAGGACTTCGCCTCCCTGTCCGAGAGACGCGGCAGGCCGTCGAGGTATAGACCGAAGTCCACGTCCCCAACCGGCCCCCCGCCCCTTCCGAACAATTCGGCAAAGTGCTTTTGAAAAGCCTCGCACATCTGCTTAGGTTCAAGGATCACCCGTCCATCCTGGTCTCGCAAAGACCGGATAGTGGATCTGCTCCCTCTTTTGGCTTCTGTCACGCGGGCCCAGCTAACAGCTTTGGTCCCCTCGTTTCCCAGAGCACATATTTTGCTTCGGACGATGCAGCCTTCGTGTTTCGCGTCGAAGAACTGGCCCAGGGCCGTTCTCGACGCTAGCACTCTGGCCACGTCGCCGCTTCTAATTGCCTCTTCTACACTATCTACCAACTCCCTTTCCTTCCTATTTCTATTGGAGGCTAACTCCTTACTAAATTCTATAGAGACTACTCTAATCTCTCTTTTGAGAGATCCCCACCACCTGCTGTTGACGATGGCGCCCGTCAACCGCTCCTTAACTAAAGTGCTAATCCGGTTCCTGTAAGCCTTACTTGCCGGTAAGGACAGGTTGAGCTTCCAGTAACCGGGTCCCTGTCTATGAGTTCTGTCAAGGTTGACCATGCAGGTCACTAATTTGTGGTCTGAATAGCCAACCATGCGCATTTTTGGACAACTTAAAAAGTCCTTATCCTTAATTCTAACTAAGAACCTATCTAGGTACGACCTAGATGTTCCGCTACGATTTGCCCAAGTCCAGGTTGGCGCAGTCGGAAAATCTAGTCGATATCTATCGGCCAGGTCAAATCGACCGATTAACCCTTTGAGGCTATTACACCCCTCTCTATCGGGACAGGCCCCTACGTAGTCCCAGCGTGCATCTAGGATACCATTCCAGTCCCCCACTAATAGCAAGGAGCGGGACGTCCCCAGAAAAGTCTCCAGACGATGGAAGAAGTCCGGCCGCATTGACCCGAAAGGGCCGTAGGCGGCTACCAACCTAAACGCTCCGCCTTTACCACTGCCAAGGTCCAGAACCACTAGTCGACCCTCCGGGTCCAAATGTACCATCTGTGTTGCGAGACCCAGATGTTTTTGCAGCAGAACGACAACTCCACCCCCACCTCCGGGCTGACAGAGAGATGCGTGCATCTCAAAGTCATCAAAGGTGGGGGCCAGCTGTCGCACGTTGCTGATCCGGGCCTCGCAAATAACCATCACATCTATACGTTGTGACCTGAGGATAGCATTGCTTGCTTCCAAGTTGAGCCCACGCCACGCGCATTTAAACAGCCTACTCTTAGCATAGCCATGTTGGTGGTGAAGAGAAAAGGCACTTACCTCTCTGCGTCCCGGGTATCGGGCTGCACAATTTCCATTAGGGTGGGGGATGGGTTGTTGGGTGGGGTGGTGGTTTGTGGAAGTGTAGGGGCATCAGTGTGTTGTGTGGTTGGGGAGCTTGGAGTTGTGTGGGTGTTTGGGGAGGGGGTGGGATAGTTTTTTAGGAGGACGCGGTTAATGGGCCCGACGCAGGGGGGGACCCACGTCCTCTTTAAAATTGTTTTTTAAAGTTTTATAGGTGTCCTGTGGGGCCTTAATCATTTTGAGGTGGGGGAAATCCCCTGCCTGGGTGAAGTTAGGCCCTTGTGTTTTTATTAGATTGTTGTTGTACACAATGTTTAACAGTTTTTTGTTTCTTGTGTTTATGTATGTGTATGCATGTTTTTGTTTTTGTGTGGTGTTTTTTGTTTGCTGTTGTTGTGAGCTCTTTTGTGTTGGTGTCAGTGTTATGTTTTGGGGAGGGGTTGTTTTCATTTGTGTGTCTGAGGAGTGTTTTCTTTTTTTTCTTTTGAAGGAAAAAATTAGAGATAAGAGGGATCAGATGTTGTTTACTCGAGAGAAGGCTACGTTGGTATGGACACGTGATGCGCATGAAAGTCGATAGCTGTATAACAAAGTGCAGGGCAATAAAGATAGACGGTAGTCACGGAATAGGCAGACCTAGAAAAACCTGGGACGAGCTGATAAACTCCGACATCACACACTTACACCTCTCCAAGACAATGTCACTGGACCGAGACCTTTGGCGGTACTCAGTAACAGAGAAGACCCGCCTTACCTAAATATATAGTAAAACCTACTCCAGCCAGTAGGCATCTCTAACAAAATACACCCCGTCCCACCACCCCCACCCCCACCCGATCCACACCACCCCGTTCTATGTAAAGTTATGTTGGTGCCGCGCCTTCGAGGCCGAAACAAATGAGAACGTGTAGGTGTCACGACAAAAAAACACACAGTCCACGCTGTAATGTGGCCGTGTAGGCAACACGGTAAAAACCTCCCAGACCCACACTGTAAATGTGGTTGGTGTTAGGAAGGGCATCCAACTGTAGAAAACCTGCCAGACAGTCCTATGCGAGCAAGACAATCACTCTTGCCTCAAGTGGGACTACCCCCGTCCAAACCCATGCAAGCGTGGAACACGGACGTTAAACGTTGATGATGATGATGATGATGATGATTGTGTGGAAGTGCTCCTCCTCGTCTGACGACGAACTAGGGTCATCTTCCGCGTTGGAGGGGAGGGGTATATTTTCGGGTTGTGTTTGCGGTACGGGTGTTTTGGAAATTGTTTTTGACAGACAGACAGATAGATAGATACATAGACAGACAGATAGATAGACAGACAGACAGACAGACAGAGATAGATAGATATATTTCTTTATTAGCCACAGGGGCACAAAAGAAGGGGACAAATACAAAGGGGGAAGTTTACATACAATAAAAACGTATAAAATGTTATCACAAATGGAATTTAAAAAGTTAGTTGATTTTCCCCAATAGGGGGTGACAGTTCATATGGGTAACACATACCCCCGAAAAAAAATGTGCAACCCTCATCTCCAGGAGTACGAAGAGCTTGTACTCCTTTCCTCTCCTCCTCCTTAACCTACAGGCTGATATAGAGAGAAGGCCCATTCACTCGGGCCATTCTCGCCACTTTCACCCACCTTTCATAAAACTTGCTGGGGTACAGCACCTCTCTCTCCATCCTGATTCTTCTTCCAAAGTGGTATTTGAAAAAAAGAATCAGTTGTTGGCCGGAGAGAAAGGTGTCTGACCTCAGCCCTTTTAACATCGTCCACCATACAACCTCTTTCGCCATAGCTATCACACAAAGGAAAACCGCCTCTCCTTCGTTTTTGAAGGAGGGTCGCGGTTTGATCATGACAATGGACTCGGTGGTCAACCGGATTGGTCCCACCCGCGACAATAGTCGTTCTACATAGCCCCACAGGTCAGTGATGCCCGGGCAGTGTATGAATGCGTGCGCGACGGTTTCTTCGTTACGCACGCACCTCGGACAGATCTTTTTTGCAGGGTCCCTCCCTGGGCGCCCATGTCTGTAGAGCTTGTCTCGAACTGGTAGAGGTCCTCGGTAGCACTGCCAGGCCAGGGACTTTTGGAAGTTGTCCATCGGTCCCGGGCGTAAGGTCCTACCGAACAGACTGGCCAGTTCATCTTCCTCTACGCCTAGAGTTTCACCGAGCGCGTCGTCGCACTTGCTGTGGATCAACCCTCTATAGAATGACGAAGTGGAGTCTCCACTGATCGCCGGGTCCGCCTGCCAGACTGCTGTGAGTGCCTGAGCACATTCGATGTGCCAGTCGCCCATTTTCCTCGGTCTTTGCTTGACCCAGGACTGCAGCTCGGTCAGCGAGACGAGTCGTGGGAAGGCTCGCCTCACGAATGGGGTTCAGACCGGTTGTCCGGTGAGGAATATGTAGAGATGCTGCAGCCTGAGCGCGTGTTTGCGCATCGTCAACCACGGCATCCCCAGCCCTGTGTTAGAAGGGTGTTGGCAGCAGAAGGATCTTCTCACCAAATGAGCCCACCACTTCCAAAGGAATTGGAAGAGCGCGCGCTCCATTTTGGTGAGCGTTTTGGCTGGATAAGGCACGACGGTCAAGCGGTAGTAGATGGCGGACGCTATAAAAGTGTTCGCACACCTCCGCTCAGGCAGATAGATACATAGATACATAGACAGACAGACAGATAGATACATAGACAGACAGACAGATAGATACATAGACAGACAGACAGATAGATACATAGACAGACAGACAGATAGATACATAGACAGACAGACAGACAGACAGACAGACAGACAGACAGATACATAGACAGACAGACAGATAGATACATAGACAGACAGATAGATATGTTTCTTTTTATTTGCCACCAGGGCATCAAAAAGTGGGACAAGTACAATGGAGGGAGTTTACAAAACAAGGCGTCCTATAGATACATAGACAGACAAATAGATACATTTCTTTATTTACCATAAAGGCATAAAAAGAAGGGACAAATACAAAGGGGGAGTTTACATATAATCGAGTAAAAAGGGTGTAACATGAAAATAATCGAAAATAACCTCAAAAGGGAGGGGACGTGATGGGGGTTGCACACACCCCCGAAAAAGTGTGCAATCCTTTGCCCGGGGAGCACATGGAGAAGGTGTTCCCCTCTCCTTTACTTCTTTACCTACAGGATGGTATACAGAGAAGGCCCATTTACACGAGCCATTCTCGCCACTATCACCCACCTTTCATAAAACTGCCTGTGGCCAAGCACCTCTCTCTCCATTCTTATCCTTCTTCCGAAGTGATATCGGAAGAAGTAGACCAGACTATGGCCAGAGAGGAAGTTGCCTGACCTCAGACCTTTCAATCGTGTCCACCAAACAACCTCTTTCAACATGGCTATTACGCACAGAAAAACCGCCTTTGCTTCCTTTGTGAAGAGGGGAGGCGGTTTGATTGTCATCACGGACTCGGCGGTCAATTTAATCGGCGCCACCCGCGACAGCAGTTGTTCGGCGTAGCCCCACAGATCAGCCACGCCCGGACATTGCACCAATGCGTGCGCTACGGTTTCTTCGTGACGCACGCACAAATCTTTTTTGAGGGATCCCTGCCCGGGCGCCCGTGTCTGTAGAGCCTCTCTCGAACGGGTAGAGCCCCTCGGTAGCACTGCCAGGCCAGTGACTTCTGGAAGTTGTCCATTGGTCCTGGGCCGAAAGTCCTACCGAACAGGCTGGCCAGTTCGTCTTCTTCCATGTCCAGCGACTCTCCAAGGGTGTCATCGCCCCTGCTAGCCACCAGCCCTCTATAGAATGATGAGGTGGATTCTCCACCGATGGCCCGGCCCGCTTGCCAGAGAGCCCTGAGCGCCTGAGCACACTCAGTGTGCCAGTCTCCCAGTTTTCCGGATCTTTGCTTGACCCAGGACTGTAGCTCGGTGAGTGAGACGAGTCTCGGAAAGGCTCGTTTCACGAACGGAGCCTACACCGGTTGACCAGTGAGGAATACCTGTAGGTGCCGTAGCCTTAATGCGTGCCTACGCATCATCAACCACGGCATCCCCAGCCCTCCTTTCGAAGGTTGTTGGCAGCAGATGGATCTTCTCACCATAGGAGGACGCTTCTTCCAAAGAAATTGGAAGAGCATGCGTTCCATGGTGGTGAGTGTTTCCTTAGGGCAAGGCACGACAGTCAGGCGGTAGTAAGTGACGGACGCTATGTAAATGTTCGCCACCTCCGCCCGGCCTTTTAGGGACAGCTTACACTTGGCCCATTTCTGGGTTAGTGCAAACACCTTGTTCGTAACCTCGTTCCAGTTCTTTTCCACCTGGAGGTCCGGTCCAAACCAGACCCCAAGCAACTTTACCGGGCCCTCCGTCCAGTGTCCGACGACACCGTCAGGAGGCATCGGTTTGCCTCTCCACGTTCCGAGTTGCAGCCCGATGGATTTTTCCCGGTTCAGTTTCGCTCCTGACAACCTTTCGTACTCCTCCAGTAAGGTACCGATCGCCTCGATCTCCGAGTCGGTTGATACCATTACTGTTACGTCATCGGCGTAGGCCGACACCGCTTTGCTCAATCCTGGTTCCAGGGGGATACCCTGCAACAACTCCAACTTCCTCAGTAAAGGCTCGAGAGTCAATACGTACAGAAGGGAGGAGAGAGGGCACCCCTGTCGAATGGATCGTGTGATTTCGAACGGCTTCGAAAGGTAGCCGTTCACCTTGATCCTAGAACAGATGTGGTTGCTATGTAGGGCAGTGATCCAGCCTCTGAAAACAGGACCGAACCCAGCCGCCGCTAGCACCGCATCCAGGTAACCATGGTCGACCCTATCGAAGGCCTTAGACTGATCCAAGTTGATCAGGGCCCCACCGAAGCCGGGTTTGTTGCCAACCCTCTCTATGATGTATCGCATGAGGTGGAGGTTATCGTGAATGGACCTGGATGGGATAGCACATGTCTGCGCATCTCCCACCAGGCCACCCACGACAAGCGCCAACCTCTTTGCTAACACCTTGGCCAAAATCTTTAACTCTGTGTTTAGCAGGGTTATGGGCCGAAAATTATTTATACTATCCCCCTTGTTCTCGTCCTTCCTCACCAGCGTGACTACGCCCTTGGCTACAGAACAAGGAATTCTCCCGTTCTGCTGCCAATTGCAGTAGACCGCTTCGAGGAGTTCGGAGAAGAAGACCGGCATTGCTAAATAAAGTTCGTAAGGTATACCATCGAGACCTGGAGATTTGCGTCTGCTGCATTGGCTCAGCGCATCTCCGATCTCATCAGCCGAGATTGGTCCCTCGCAGGACTCTGCCTCTTTGTTCGAGAGACGCGGCAGGCCGTCGAGGTATGGACCGAAATCCACGCCCCGGCCCGGACCCTCGCCTCCCCCGAACAATCGGGCAAAGTGCTTTTGAAAGGCCTCGCACATCTGCTTAGGCTCCCGGATCACTCGTCCATCTTCGTCTTGCAACGACCGGATGGTGGATCGATTTCCACTTTTAGCTTCTGTCACGCGGGCCCATCCAACGGCTTTGGCCCCCTCATTACCTAGAGCACGTATTTTACTTCGAATGACGCAGCCTTCATGCTTTGCATCGAAAAACTGGTTCAAGGCCGTCCTCGATGCCAGCACTCTGGCCACATCTTCGCTCTTGATTGCCTCTTCTAATTTACCTGTTAATTCTTTCTCGTTTCTATTCCTATTGGCAGCTAACATCTTGCTATAACTTATTGATTCTGTTCTAATCTCTCTTTTGAGAGATGCCCACCATCGGTTGTTGACGATTGCACCTGTCAACCTCTCCTTAACTAATCTGCTAATCCGGTTTCTGTACATAGACAGACAAATAGATAGATACATAGACAGACAGACAGATAGATAAATAAACAGAATAATATTGAGAGAGTGAGACAAATAAGCAGAGAAAATGTAGACTTTATAGAAGGTTTCATATAATTGTTTCTACTTTTGGCACAAGGCCAGCAATTTCCCAGTGTATTACTGGTACTTTATTTTATCGACCCCGTAAGGATGAAAGGCAAAGTTAACCTCGGCGGGATTTGAACTCAGAATGGCAAGGGCCGTAACTCTATGCGTCAAAGCATGGCGTCCGACCCTCTACCGATACTTCCAATTCATTCATATAATAGTTGATAAGTAGATATATAGATGCCAGAAGCAGTGAGCAGGCAAGATAATGGCAGATGGAAATGGTTGGGCTAATGTGTCAAAGGATTGGTTTATTGTGAATAATAACTAAGTGTCAAAAATATAGACAATACAGTTTAGCAAAGGATCTATTAACATAAAACTAAGGTGATTTTTCTTACAAAAACGTACATACATGCATGCATACACACACACACACATATATATGCAAAAGGTAAACAGAAATAACAAAGCAAACAACACAGTACAATGAAGAAATATATTGATACAAATATATATGTATATATATATATTGGGGGCATATATATGTATATATATATATATATATATACATATATATATATGCCCCCAACCCCTCCCAATGTAAAGTGGTTGTGTTGGTGTCACAACAAAAAAGCACCCAGTCCACACTGTAAAGTGGTCGTGTAGGTGCCATGGTAAAAAGGCACCCAGTATTCACTGTAAATGAATTCCAGCTGTAGAAACTAAACTAATCAGTTCCCATATGAGCAAGACATGGTCACCTGACCTGGCATTGCCCACAACAGGACATCCCGTCTAACCCATGCTAGCGTGGAAGAATGAACATGAAACGGTGATGATGATACATACATAATTTAGTACAGTAGTGAACCACACTTCTACCCACACCCCACCTCAAATTAACGCGTTCTTGTTCTAAACCCAGTTACTGAACTCACCATCAACTTTTCAACAAAGAACATTCCAAAAAATATATACATTCATATATATATATATATATATATATATATATACACAGACACGCATATATATATACACACACATGTACACATACATATTTATATACATACATATGCATTAGTAATTTTTTTTATTCAGAGTTACTATCCTGATAAATATGTTGGGAAAACCCTGTTTTTCGTGTACATTCAAATTATGGTACAGTTTCTACAGCTGGATGCCCTTCCAAACAACAGCCACTTCACAGAGTGTACTGGGTGAATTTTATCGTGGAATCAATACTAATGTATTTGTGCATATAGATAATTGGCTTGGCCTAGATATATTACACTTATTTTCTTAGATCTGGATGAACAAAAGTCAGCAAAAATTTGAATTAAAATGATGGAGTGAGAGACTAGTATTTTCATTTCTCTCCTGGATACAGCATATGCATGTAATAGTACATGCATGTACAGGGCCGGATTTAATATGGGGCAAAGGGGACAATTGCCCTAGGCCCCCTGCAGTGGGGGAGGGCGAACTAGCGATGGCCGAAGTAATTTATTTGTGCCCTCTGCCTGGCTTTTTAGTTTTATGATGGTGAAATTTCTTAATTTAATACCTGTAGGTATAACTTTTCAATTCCAATCACTTGTGCCAAACTGACTTTGATGCAAAAATGGTGGTTTGCTGTGTATTCTAATCATTTTATGTATGAGCCTCCTTTCTCATCAAAATCTTGAAGAGCGCCAGGCCCCACAAGATCTAAATCCGGCCCTGTGCATGTACATATGTATTTACTTAAATATAGGCAAACATTTCCTCAAAAGTTTATTTGTCAGGTATTTGTACATAGAGGTAACATCAGATAATTGACTTGGCTTGAGAATATCTAAAATATTTATTTTATTAAGCATTATTTAAACTCAGAATAATTATACACCAAAATAGACATGATAAATTAATTATGCCTGCTAGTGACTATTTGCTCTAAAGAATGTTAATATAAGTTGAACTGTACAGAGTGATGTTGTCGTCAATGCAATAAATATGACTTTCTCTCATTATATTTATCATCTCTGTGGTGATCAAAGATGATAAGTATAATGTGAAAATTATTATGTATCAATTTCTTAGCAAGGAAGTCTGAGACCTAATTTTATTTCCAAGTTAGTTCTCTTTGCACACATCATAAACAATCAAGAAACCTATATTTGCTTATAATAGCTTCAGATAATTCTAGAAGTTTAATATAGACTCAAGTACTTAATATATGAATCAGACGGCAAATTGGCAGAGTTGTTAGAATGTCAGAACGCTTTATGGTACTCATTCCGGCTCTCTACTCTCTGAGTTCAGATCCTGCTGAGGTCAACTTTCATCCTTTCGAGGTCGATAAAAATAAATACCAGTCTAGTACTGGGGTGGATTCTTCTTCTATATCTCTTTCTCATTTCCTCTCTCTCTCACTTTCTATCTTTCTCTGGAAGAAATCTGCTGTACTCAGGCCTGGAGAGGGGTGGGCTCTGCCAGGCTTAAAATGGCCAATAAACGCTGTATGTCAATACAGCACCCCTATGACTCTATCAGGAGTTACAAGACCATACATACACATACATATATGAATCATCATCCACATCATATTATGTCTGGTTTCCATCCTGGCATGGGTTTGACAGATTGGCACAGTCTGAAAGTGTGTGAGCTGGTAGTTATTTTTTCTTACTATTATCACAAAGCCAATATGTTAATGAATGGATCAAATCTTGCTTTCAGCTGACAGAACATAGACTGCTTATATAATGTTAATATAAATGACTTGAGGGTGGCAGAAATATAGCTACAATTTTCATAGTACAGATGAGAGCCACTTCAATGACATCACACTGAAATTTCTTTTAGAAAGATAGTACAAGTATTCTTGTGAAAGGCATAAATATTCGGAATTTAACCTTCATTTACATTACTCTGTATATACTATTATATTTTCATGATAAAGGCTTTATCTCACATAAAATTAAATCTATGAGATTTTGATATTATTTATTTTAGGGTGGTGGATTGGCAGTATTGTTAGAGGGTCAGACGGCATGCTTTGCAGCATGGAGTCACGGGCCTTTACGATCTGAGTTCAAATCCCGCCGAGGTTAACTTTGCCTTTAATCCTTACGGGGTCGATAAAATAAAGTACCAATAATGAACTAGGATAATTGCTGGCCTTGTGCCAAAAGTAGAACCAATTATTTATTTTGAGAACAATACCTTAACAGCAGTATGAGTGGCCAGTTACAGTTGGTTTGAACAGAAAGAGGTGAGAGAATTCTGGCCGGATATGGCCAGTTTAAATGCTAAAGGGTTAAACATAAATCAAATGAGGCTTCGTGTCTATGTGAAAACTACAAATTCTATTGTCTTCAGTTGTTTCAATGACTGAAATCAAACCACAATTATCCTAACTATTTGTTCCAGAGTACTATCAATACATAGGTTGACACGGACACATTTCCAGTGTAATGTATATAAGAGAAAAGAAAGTGATTTGTTACTATTGGTCTCAATTAGCACCCAAGTTTCAATCACTGCAGTCTTTTGTAAAATGATTTGAACGAAATGCATCTGATATCAGTAACAAAATATTTGACATAGTAAAAAGTAAAATTGGTTTAAACATATGGCATGTTGCAATATTGCACCACACTTGGGAATTAAAGAGATGAAATTTCAAATATGATCCATAATTGAATGGATGTTATTCCAGAGGGAGTGTAGGGTAATTTATTTTCAATTTCTGTTTTTACTCCCATACAAACCTCGGAGGGACGGTTCTCACAAATTGGGACATTTACATAATGTTGGAATAATTTTCACTTTTTAGACAGTTCATAGTTAACCACTGAACCATAGAGATTCATGTAATCTAGACAAATAGAGGCAGAGTTATGTGCCCTTCCCAAAGACCTTATAACACATTGATTGTAGTATGCTTTAAACCAGAGATTCTCAAACGTTTTGGGTCGCCCCCACCCCCCTTATGGCCACATAATACCCTCAGCACCACCCAAACTTATTTCCAGAGAGACCTGCCTACATGTAAATTGTAAATAAAATATAATAAATAAAATCGTTAATATATAATAAATAGTATAATTCGTTTTTGAATTTGTTTTGTGAGATTTCTTATCTGAAAACGTGTGTTAAAACAAATATTGTTATACTTTGGGAGGGTCATCTTGTCAATAAAAACACATGCACCTGTTGGATTTCACTTCAATTTATTATAAATTTCCGGTTTGTTGGTTGGTTTGATAACCAGAAGGTAGTTTATCTATTGTCAAAGCTCTTTCGTCACACATAAATATTATATATTTTTATTTTACTATATCTATATATAATATGTATCACTTGATATTTAATATACTATGATATCATCTCTACCATCCTCCCCCTCCACCACCCCCTTAGGCCCCAACGCTCCCTGGACCTTTGCAACGCCCCCCCCCCCCCCCCCGGGAGGGGGTCAGTAGCACCCACTTTGATAACCTCTGTTTTAAAAGATATTGGTCCTAATATCTATTTGTCTGTTCCTCAGTCTCTGTATTTTTATATACACACAAACACATTCATTTACAAATAGAAATACAGACACGTATATACATATGCATGTATACATGTGTGTGTCTGTATGTGTCTGTGTGTGTGTGTGTATATATATACATACATATGTCTGGGAATTCTGATCTGATGAATTCAGGTGCAAGGCCTGACATTCTTAGATGAACTCCTGCTAGGATCAACTATTAACTATGCAGTTCATTTTCCTCTAGCTGGTAAAATTGTAAAAAATCCATAACATACTTGCCAATTTATGAGTTTTGCCAACTTCTTAAATTAAAGAAGAAATCAAAGAAGAAACTTTATGTTGTTCCTCACCAACTCCTGCTGACAACTGATCATGGTGAAAACGTAGAAGAAGAAAATATACAGGCATACTTTTTGTTTCCTTCGATAATCATTTAGATCAGTTGTTATATATTTTAACCCTTTTGATACCCCTCTGCCTGAAACTGTTCCTAGTTTTATGATATAAAACTGTTTTATTTTTAACCCTTTAGCATTTAAACCGTCCGTATCTGGCCAGAATCATCTCACCTCTTTCTGTTCAAACTGGCCATAACTGGCTGCTCATACTTATGTTAAAGTATTGTTCTCAAAATATATAATATCAATATCTCATAGATTTGATATTATGTGAGAAAGTATTTACCATGAAAATACAATAGTAAATATAAAGTAACGTAAATACTAAAGGGTTAAAGTGCTCATATTTATACTAAAATCTTTCATCTTGATTTTATGTAAGAAACTTATGTAACTAACATCAGCTTGTTAAGTTATATTACTTAACCCTTTAGCATTTAAACTGGCCATATCCGTCAAACCGACCATAACTGGCCGCCTATACTTATATTAACCCTTTAATGTTCAAACCGGCCCAAACCGGCCAGAATTCTCTACCTCTCTCTGTTGAAACTGGCTGTAACTGGTCGCTCAAACTGATGTTAAGGTATTGTTCTCAAAATAAATACTTTCAAAATCTCACAGATTCGATATTATGTGAGATAAAGCATTTACCATGAAAATAAAATAGTATATATAGAGTAATGTGAATGCTAAAGGGTAGTTTAATATTTGGTTAGAGTAACTGTATAACTGGAGTTTTAAAAATATGGCAGGAAGATGTAATGTCATCTGTGTATGAGGTTGTGTATATTCTGTACATAGAAGCTAAAAACTATTGGGTAAGAGGATATTTCCTTGTGGTACATCAAACAACTTTATTTAACAATGGCACAAGGCCAGCAATTACCCAGTCTATTACTGGTACTTTATTTTATCGAGCCCGTAAGGATGCAAGGCAAAGTTAACTTCGGTGGGATTTGAACTCAGATCATAAAGGGAGGTAACTATGCTTCAAAGCATGGCGCCCGACCCTCTACCGATACTGCCAATCCACCAATGTGATAATGGCATGGGGATAGATTAATGAATGAGTAGAGTAGATCTATAGAGAGATGTTAAGAGAAACTAGTCTAGCAATCTGACTAAAATACCAATTACTACTGGGAGGGTAAGCTTAAAAATAGGAATTATAAACAAATAGGTATGATTTCATGGATGGAGGTGGTGAGAACTGGCCCTAGATTGCTGAAGCTCACGGAAGTGATGATGAAGGACTGTGATGAATGGAGAGATGCTGTGCTGAATAGGACCCGTCCCACCCTTGCAAGCAGGGAAAAGCAGACACAAAATGATGATGATGATGATATATATATATATATGTCTGCTGACATCACAACTGGATGGTAATACATAACCAGCGACATAACTCTATGATTACATAACTGCACCTATCATGATTGTATAAGCATCTGATGAAGTCACATGCATAGCCATGTTACAGAAATATACATTATGCAATAAAGCAATTATGGTGATTTAACTGAAAGTGAAATAGTAAGAGACAGTCATAGGTGGAGAGTCTATAAGTTTGAAGAAACAATACTAACAACATTGACAACAGCCTCCACTAAAGAAGCAATTATTAGAAGGCCACTAACAGAGATAGAACAGCAGTACTATATATATATAGTTCATGATTTGTACAAAGGTAACATTAGAAAAACAAACAAACAAAAAACAATGAGAGAGAGAGAGAGAGAGAGAGAGAGAGAAAGGCAGGCAGATATATTTACAGAGAGTGAGAGAGAGTGAGAGTGAGAAGAAAGGCAAGTAGAGATATATTTACATATATATATATATATATATATATGTAGAGAGAGAGAAAGAGAGTAAAGCAGAGATATATTTACACACACACATATATATATATATATATATATATATGTAGAGAGAGAGAGATAGAGTAAAGCAGAGATATATTTACACACACAGAGAGAGAGAGAGAGAGAGAGAGAGAGAGAGAGAGAGAGAGAGAAGCTAATGGTACAATAAAATAGCAGTTAAAGATATCAATAGTTTTGGCTGCTGTTCAGGTTTTTATTTGTTTTGTTTTTTTTCCCCTAGAACTTTGCAGATTGTTTATTTTGTTATAGATCTTCATTTGATTAGGGGGTGGGGAGAAGAGACAGGGGGAGAAATCTTTGTATGATTTGAGGAAGAGTTTAGCTTAAAAAAAAACTAAAAAAAACTACAACTGTAGTAATAAAAAAAAATAGAATAAAAATATAAGAAAAATGAGCATGAAGAACCATTTTTTCACTTTATTTCTTATTAAATATACTCTATTTCAATTTTGAGAGATTTACTATTATCAACTATTAATTATTTCATTACTAAGAAAGGTTTGTATATAAAATTATCTTGGTAGAATTTAAATCAAAAATGACCCTATAAAAATAGGTGGTTTTTGTTTCAATTTTGAAGGATTTACTAACATTATTAATTATTTCTTATATAAAATTATGTTGGTAGAGTTTAAATAGGCATCCATTAAAACAGATGGCTTTTGTTTCATAAGATCAAAGCTGGTTTTGGTAGGGTTAGTTTATGAAAAGGGTTAGGGTTAGGGTTTTGGTAGGGTTGGTTTATGAAAAGGGTATAACAGGGAGAATATTTTTAGAATTATTTCATGTCAAAATAGACAATTGACAGTAGTGATGGGAAAGACAGTTTTACTAGAGGGTTAAATTGACTGATGTTTTATTAAAAAAATAGGGTAATACAAGCACACATATATATATATGCATGCATATATATATATGTGTGTGTTTATTTATATATAATAATGGTTTCTACTTTAGGCACAAGGCCTGCAATCTTAAGGGACGGAAAAGTCGATTAAATCGACCCCAGTGCATTACTGGTACTTTATTTTATCGACCCTATAAGGATGAAAGGCAAAGTTAACCTCGGCGGGATTTGAACTCAGAATGTCAAGGTCCATAACTCTATGCCACTAAACATATTGTCCGACACTCTATTGATTCTGTCAATCCACATAATAATGATAATAATAATTGTTTCTACTTTTGGCACAAGGCCAGCAATTATCCCAGTACATTACTGGTACTTTATTTCATCGACCCTGTAAGGATGAAAGGCAAAGTTAATCTCAGCGGGATTTGAACTCAGATTATAAAGGGCCATAACTCTATGCTGCAAAGCGTGGCGTCCGACCCTCTATTGATTCTGCCAATCCACATAATAATAATAATTGTTTCTACTTTTGGCACAAGACCAGCTATTACCCCAGTGTATTACTGGTACTTTATTTTATCGACCCCGTAAGGATGAAAGGCAAAGTTAACCTCGGCGGGATTTGAAATCAGAATGGCAAGGGCTGTAACTCAATGCGTCAAAGCATGGCGTCCGACCCTCTACCGATACTGCCAAATACATATATGCACACACACACACATATATATATACATAAATACACACTCATCATCCTCTAACATAGGTTAGACTTGTCCTGTTGTGAGACAAGCCAGGTCAGATGACCATGTCTTGCTCATACAGAACTGATTTTGGCTTGGTTTCTATGGCTGGGTGCCCTTCCTAATGCCAACCGCATTTACAATGTGTACTGAGTGCTTTTTGCTGTGACACCTACAAACCACTTTACAGTGTGCGATGGGTGCTTTTTGTCGTGATGCCTACACGGCCACTTTTCAGTTTGGACTGGGCACTTTTGGCTGTGTCACATACGACCACTTTACAATGTCGGCTGGGCACTTTTTGTTGTGTCACATATACAACCACTTTACAATGTGGGCAGGGTACATTTTGTTGTGTTACATACACAACCACTTTATAGTGTGGGCTGGGCACATTTTGTTGTGGTACTAACACGATCACTTTAAAGTGTGGGCTGGAGACTTGGGCATGGGGAGGTGCATTGGTGAGGGATGGGGTGTTAGACACCCACTCACAAATACATAGTTGTTTATATATACATATACATATATATACATACATATTTATATATATATATATATATATATATATATATATATATATATATATATATATTTTAAAGAGTTAAACAAGAATGAGTTTTACAGTAGAAAGCACTCTACAGAGAGAGATTTTCCAGAGCTATTAATATTAAATTCAAATATTAATAAAATAGATGTTCTTATGATCAATTAAATTTGATTATACATATTTCAGAGGTACTTGAATCAAGTTCAATAGTACGTCTTCATCAGATAAAATAAAATGATACATGACATACCCTGACATGTTAAATGGTTAAGATTTAATCAAGGTAGTCATAATTTAATATATATATATATATATATAGTATTAAGGATACTATTTATGGTTATGTATATACTAAAACCTTTTATAGTTATATATATATTATACCCTAAACAGTGAAAGACAGTCATTTATTACTATCTTATTACCAGTAAGATAAATAGCTCAATGTAACAACATCAGTTGTTTTACAGAGCAGTTATATATATATATATAAACATTTAATTGTTTCTACTTTAGGCACAAGGCCAGCAATTACCCAGTGTATTACTGGTACTTTATTTTATCGACCCCGTAAGGATGAAAGGCAAAGTCAACCTCGGCGGGATTTGAACTCAGATCGTAAAGATACTGCCAATCCAACGCCCTTGTATGTAATATCATTTAATGTAATATCATTTAATGTCTACTTTCCATGCTGGCAAATGTTGGATGAGGCATCATGCCCCAATTCAGGTTTTATTCCGAGTTTGTACCTTCCTAGACAGATTGTGGACCACATTATGCACACACACACATACATACACATACTCACACACACACACACACACACACACACACACACACACACACATACAAACAATACTTATAGAGAGTTTAATGTTTACAATTTCACACATTTTAAGCAAGCTACTGAATGTTTTGTCTCACTATTACATTAACATTATATACTACGCACCACACTGGATATACACCCCTACAACAACAACAGCAGCAGCAGCAGCAGCAACAACAACAACAACAACAGCAACAGCAGCAGCAGCAGCAGCAGCTATTACTGCTTGATTCAACATTAAAGTGAAGTAACAGTAACCACCCTGAACTCCTTTAACAGATTCAAGCCATTAGCAATGAACTGAGTGTTACTAGGAGAGAGAGAGAGGGTGAGGGGTGAGGTGGGGGTAGGGTGGGGGTGGGACACCTCACCAGATTTTTCCACAAAGTAATTTGCTTTAATCAAAGTCATATAAATGTCAGTTAATTACAAGATACATTAGTAACATGCTATTTGTTTATTTTATTCGGCATGTTATCAGGGCAGATTTACAAACCACATTCATGAGTCTGCACACACACACACACACACACACACACACAGATGGGCGGACACACGGACGCATAGACATACACGAGCAGACGCATGGACACATATACACATATGCGCGAACACACGGACACACACATACACACGCACACACACACACATGGGCAGACATACGGACACATACACACACATGAGAGGGCACATCGACACATACACATGGACCCATACATATACACACACACATACACATGGGCAGACACACGGACACATACACACATATGGGTGGACATACGGACACATACACGTATACACATGGGTGGACATATGGACACATACACATATACACACACATGGGCAGACACACAGACACTACATACATACACAGTCTAACACATGTAGAGACACGTGCACGTGCCATTATACACCCTCACAAAACATGCGACCAGGCAAAATGTACTTGTTTGACATTTCAGAAGGGTCAAGTAAGAATGATGCTTTCTAGAGATGATGTATACAGCATGGTATCATTGATTTAGTACTATTTCGTACTGATATCTCACTGGTATGTATTAGCATTGTATACAGCATGGTATCATTGATTTAGTACTATTTCGTACTGATATCTCACTGGTATGTATTAGTAATTGTATACAGCACGGTATCATTGCTTTCAGTACTATTTTGTACTGATATCTCACTGGTATGTATTAGTATTGTATAGAGCATGGTATCATAGCATTCAGTACTATTTTGTACTGATATCTCACTGGTATGTATTAGCATTGTATATAGCATGGTATCATAGCATTCAGTACTATTTTGTACTGATATCTCACTGGTATGTATTAGTAATTGTATACAGCACGGTATCATTGCTTTCAGTACTATTTTGTACTGATATCTCACTGGTATGTATTAGTATTGTATAGAGCATGGTATCATAGCATTCAGTACTATTTTGTACTGATATCTCACTGGTATGTATTAGCATTGTATATAGCATGGTATCATAGCATTCAGTACTATTTTGTACTGATATCTCACTGGTATGTATTAGTAATTGTATACAGCACGGTATCATTGCTTTCAGTACTATTTTGTACTGATATCTCACTGGTATGTATTAGTATTGTATAGAGCATGGTATCATAGCATTCAGTACTATTTTGTACTGATATCTCACTGGTATGTATTAGCATTGTATATAGCATGGTATCATAGCATTCAGTACTATTTTGTACTGATATCTCACTGGTATGTATTAGTATTGTATAGAGCATGGTATCATAGCATTCAGTACTATTTTGTACTGATATCTCACTGGTATGTATTAGCATTGTATATAGCATGGTATCATAGCATTCAGTACTATTTTGTACTGATATCTCACTGGTATGTATTAGCATTGTATACAGCACGGTATCATTGCATTCAGTACTATTTTGTACTGATATCTCACTGGTATGAATGTGTATTGAAAACCCTTGATGTATGCATCTATATGTATGTGTATGTATGCATTTGTGTGTCTGTGTGGTATGTATGGTCCCGTAACTCCTGATGGAGCCGCAGTGGTGCCGTATTGATGTATAGTGTTTCTTGGGCATTTTTTTAAAGCCTGGCAGAGCCCATCCCTCTCCAGGCCTGAGTGCAGCAGATTTCTTCCAGAGAAAGATAGAAAGTGAGAGAGAGGGAATAAGAAAGAGATATAGGGGAAGAATCCACCCCAGTACTAGACTGGTACTTTTTTATCGACCTAGAAAGGATGAAAGGCGAAGTTGACCTCGGGGAGCAGAGAACCGGAACAAATACCATAAAGCGTTCTATCTGCCAATTCACCGCCTGTGTGGTATGATGATCATCATTACCGTTTTACATCCATTCTTCCACACTAGCATGGGTTAGATGGGTTGTCCTGTTGTGGGCAATGCCACGTCAGGTGACCATGTCTTGCTCATACAGAACTGATTTGAGCAAGACTTACATATACTAACATCCATACACACTAATTAACTCTTACCATTCTGTATGCTGGTTTGTTAATTCAAATGTGTAGAGTATCTTTATGAGTGGACAGATCATTGTGAAATTTTCTTGTATTAGAATAAAGACTGATATTTAATGTGATACAATGTTAGTGCTGTTTTGTATTTATCTAGAATGTCTTACTAATGTAGTTTCATGTGGTACAGGATGTTAAGTGTTGAAAAGATACATAATACCTAACCACTGAAAAAAAGATGAATATTTAATGTATAAAAGAGTTCTAAAGGTGGTTAAGTTATGTAAATTAGTTTATAGCAAGCAGAAACTCTTTTAAGATTACTAAACAGATGTTTCTCAGAAGAAAGTGTCTGAAAATTAATGTAACAACAAATTATTTATATAGATCTGATAATAAATGAGAAACAGTGATATAATAAAAACATGTAATAATAAGTCTAAGACAGGTTGTAGGCTTATGTAAGTTTAGATGTCATGGCAAGTAGAAAAATGCAACGTTTTTCAACAAGGTCCTTTGATCAGTTCCTTCATACTCTATATTTACTATTATATTTTCACAGTAAAGGCTTTACCTCATATAATATCGAATCTATGAGATTTTGATATTATTTAGTTTGAGAACAATACCTTAACATCAGTATGGACAGCTCATTAATCAAAACATTATGTTTAGATGGCAAATATAAACTGACCCCACCCACCCATCTTATCTACTTTTTGGTCACATTTGCTCACAGTAGTCAGAGATGAGGAGAGCCGGCGGGACGGAGGCAGTGACAGTGGGAGTTTGGTTCTTTTGTGTTCAGACCTGGTATATATATATGTATGTGTGTGTGTGTATATAAAAGAGAACGAGTCTAATTTCCTTGGCTTATATTTGAGTATATATGGTATACATCTGCCTGCTCATCAGAGGTATGGTTGAGATATCGGGTGGTAAGAAGCAAGGTCATCATCGAATCGTTAGACAGCTAGCAAAAAAGCACATATACCAGCAAGTCTGTTGTTTAGTGGATAAACTGTAACAGAAGTAACAACATTCAACTATATCCACTATGGGCCCTATAAGTTTCTTATCTATAGGGTCCACATGTCTTTTTTCTCTCAGATTAAAATGTCTTAATAAGACTGCTCCATCACAGGATATATAGACAAGCCTCTCCTTAATCCACATATCAACCCATGTGTATGTTAAAGTTTCATATTTTCTCTTTATATTAGCAATTTTTGCAACAGATACTGCTAATAATGCATATTCTTACACAATTGACACAACTCTTTACTCTTCAGTTAACATCCAAACAAAGGAATCATTTAATGGCTACCTAGACATCTACCTCACACTCGACATGCATGACATCCATGAATAGAAACATCCAAGATATCCATCAATGAGGACACGACAATTCTAATTTCCTTTAGTAACAGCAAAAGCCAGTCAATACAGAAATAAAAAAAAGCCTCATAAACCTATATTTCCTTACCTATGATCAACAACAATTGTAAACTTTAAAGCTCTTACGTGTGAGAACAAACAACCTATGATATTGTTGTTGGTATTGTTGAACCCAAGGTGAGTAGGCCTATGATCAAAAGCCTTCTCATTACCAGGGTAGGGGATTGGCAGTATCAGTAGAGCATTGGCAACATGCTTCATTGTATAGTTATGTCCCTTTTCCTTCTAAGTTCAAATTCCGCCGAGGTTAGCTTTGCCTTCCATCTTTATGGGGTCGATAAAATAAAGTACCAGTAATGCACTGAGGTCGATTTAATCAAACTTTCCCCTCACCCAAATTGTTGGCCTTGTGCCAAGATCAGAAACCATTATGAACCTTCTTTCCTTTCTCTAGACAGCGTGATTTGAGAGAGATGCAGCTGATATTTCTAGCAAGTCAAGAAACTACATAGAGGCTTTGTTGTTGTCTTAATAACTTTCTATAGCCTTCTCACATATATAACATTGCAAATACTGCATTGTAAAGACTGGCTTTCTTCCTTATGGCCAGAAAATACTTAAACTTTAATCAGTTACTAAACCTCTTCAAAGCAAACATGTAACCCATCAATTTTAGAAATACTCGTTCCATATCTGAGGTGCTGCAGATTACCATCTAAATACTATCTCATCTTCCTCCTCCTCACCACCACCACCACCACCTCCATCACTGCCACCCGCCGCCACCATCACTGCCACCACCACCACCATCACTGCCACTGTCACCAACACCACCACCTCCATCACCACCATCACCATCTCCATCACTGCCACTGTCACCATCACCATCACCACCACCTCCATCACTACCACTGTCACCAACACCAGCACCAAATAGGCCATCCTACTGATTGATAAAAGATTCCTTCATAATTACACCAAGTAAACTGCTCACCAGATCTGTCCAAACACACCAGATGCAGCATCTGTTCATTATGATCTCACAATAAAGGTAAGATGAATAAGCTGTTCATGTATTATTGGGTGGTTGTGAATAAAAGGTAAGATAACTGACAACGAATCAATAGATATTAAAACAAGTATGCAAACAAAAACTAGTGTAGCGGGGGTAACTTATCTCTCTCGCTCTCTGTCGCTTTCTCTCTCTCTCTATCTCTGTCGCGTTCTCTCTCTCTTGTAGATTATCTCCCTCTGTCTCTATCTCTGTCGCGTTCTCTCTCTCTTGTAGCTTATCTCTCTCTCTCTCTCTCGTGAAACTAATACCAAATGAGCAAACAAGTGCAATGGGTAAATAAGATAACTTTGAAGGCTATAAATAAATAATATAAGTTGCTTAAGGTAGAAAAATGTCAACTGAAACTCATCCTAGTTAAAGGGGATTCAGTAATTTGAACAATAGCAAAACTATAAAATGAATGAATGAATCAGCTTTGACAGAGTAAAATAACATTAAATGTTATATGAGCAGCAGTAGTGGAGGCAGCTGGAAGTAGGATGTGGATGGGAGGCTGCTGCAAAGTGTTTTGTTGATAAACAGATCAAGTCTTCTCTGTAATGTTTGGAGAGATTAATTGTGAGAAGAGGTGCATCCATAAAGAGATGACACCCCACAGCTGTCTGTGTTAATGGCAGTTAAATACCAGAGTAGCTGCAGCTAGAGACAGCAACATATGTGTATTTATTATATGTATAGTTAGTATTTATATTGTGAGAGGTATCACCATCACCATCAACACCACCACCATCAACACCACCACCATCACCACTATCAACACCACCATCAACACCACTACCAACATCACCACCATCACCACTACCAACATCACCACCAACACCACCACCAACACCACCACTACCAACATCACCATCAACACCACCACCATCACCACTACCAACACCACCATCACCACTACCAACATCACCATCAACACCACCACCATCACCACTACCAACACCACCATCACCACTACCAACATCACCATCAACACCACCACCATCACCACTACCAACACCACCATCAGCACCACTACCACCACCACCATCACTATCATTTAACGTTTCTTTGATGATTATGATGATGAAGTGACGTCTTTCACAATATGAGTACACATACACACACACACATATATATATATATATATATATATATACATATATATACACATACACACAGACAGATAAATACATATATTGTTGTCTATAACTGCCACTACCCTATGGATATATATTCAATTTTGTATCTTTTCATGTATGTATGTATGCATACATACATACATGCATACATACATATGCACGCATGCATACACACATACATACATGCATGCATGCACACATGTATGTATGTCTAAAGAAGTTTGTCTCTACAAAAAAATAAATATATTCTAATAGACACTATGCTTGCTTGTGTGTGGATGTGTATGAGAGAGAATGTGTGTGTGTGTGTGAGAGCATGTGTATGAGTGAGAGAGAGGATGTATGTGTATGTGAGAGAGTGTGTGTGTGTGTGTATGTGAGGGAGAGAATGTGTGTGGTATATGTAAGAAAATAACAATGAGATCATATGTAACAAGACATAGCTGCCAGAGTGGAACGACATCATAATGACACGAGGGGAAGGGGCAACACCTAGTATCGATCCAAGCTGTAGTCTAGTGTTGATAACCACCACAATCACCACCCTGACAAACACTACCAACACCACCACAATCACTACCATCAGCACCACCACCACCATCACAACCACTACCAACACCACTGCAATCATCACCACCACCACCACCACAAACACCACCATCACCACAATCACCACCACCACCACCACCAACACAACATTAATAAGCTGGGGCCCATTATCCAAGACCTGAGAGTACATTAAATCCTCCTATCATAATTTAAGAAAGTTTGGTTAAGTAATGTTCCGAATATCAGCTTACCATTGAGAAGATTATTTGATAAAAGTCTTCCAATTTAAAAAAAAATTATTTTGAAAATTATTTGAAATATGCAAGCAATGTATTTCATTTGAAATATGGTAAAACGCATGTCAACATGGAAAACGACATGATGATGATGATGATGATAAATATACGCATGCATGTAAAAAAAAAAAAAAGGACAGGAAAAGAAAATGTAAAAAAAGAGAAAGTATTTCTATTTCTATCAAATGTTATCTACGTACATATCTAGTATATAGAATTACAGACCCTGTTGTTTAATCAGTCATATCTGTATCACTAAGCTATTTAAACACTCACACATTAGACCTAACAAAGGGAGACTCACAGTGGTCACTCGAGCTGCTAGAAATATGCAGCCAAATTCCCTCAATTCACACCTTAAAATCTAAAAATAGATAGGATGGAATGTTTTGGGCCACAGGTTAATAATTGTTTCTACTTTTGGCACAAGGCCAGCAATTATCCCAGTGTATTACTGGTACTTTATTTTATCGAACCCATAAGGATGAAAGGCAAAGTTAACCTCGGCGGGATTTGAACTCAGAATGTAGAGGGCCATAACTCTATGGTGTAAAGCATGGTGTCTGATGCTCTACCGATGCTGTCAATTCACAGCCACAGGTTTATAATGACAACAGAAACAAAGATGCTAGCTGCATACATAACATATGTGGTTTTATTAATATCTTACTAATAAAATACACTGCCTATGATTTTCAAATAACTTTCAAAATAATAAAAATTTTAGATCACAGCTTCGATATAATCAGTATGTGGTTAGAATCTCCCCGGAAAGAATTGCTGGTCAGATTTTACAGGCGAAACCAACTTGCAGGAGACCCAGGGTTAGACCCTGAGCAAGATGGTTAGAGGACATCCATGAGCTTGGCGATTCAGCTGGATCGGTTGGAGACGGTTTCTTCTGACAGGACCCACTGGTAGGTGTGTTTGCAGACTCTGCTCCCCATGATCCTCCCAGAAGTAAGTGAAAGAAGACAAAAAATTTTAAGGAATTCAATAAAATTTTTCCTACTAAACAAATATTTTGATACGCAGGTTCATAGTTAAAATTGGTATAGTATGGTATGGTCCTGTAACTCCTGATGGAGTCGTAGAGGTTCCGTAGTAGCATACTTGGGCATTTAAAACCTGGTGGAGTCCATCCCTCTCCAGGTGTGAGCACAGCAGATTTCTTCGAGAGAAGACGACTGGTAATTTTTCTTATCAACCTCGAAAGGATGAACAGCAAAGTTGATCTTGGTGGGATTTGAACTCAGAGAGAAGATAGTCAGAATGAATACTGTAAAGCATTCTATCTACTGTTCTAAAATCTCTGCCAATTCACTGCCCTTTTGTATTGTGGGGTGATTTCATACACTTTCGTATCAAAAGGGTTAAGTACATGCTTTTAATAAATGACATGTAAAAAGCAGGTTATAATGAGTGTTGATAGCAGGGGACTTTGCATATTATTATAACATTTGAGATAAAAGATTAGCAAGTATAGATATTTTTGAGTAGCCAAATATGTTTTATATTTCTTCAGACTTTGGAACTTCATTGAGAATTGTTTAATCAGTGTATTGTAGTGGTTAGTTGTGATTAGATATCAAGAACAGTGACTACAGCTAAACTAAACTTCATCTCCAAGACAAATCTGAACCCATTATATTTCATGAACTTCTGTCTAAGTTATTGATTAGGTCAAATCATTTTATTAGAACCTTCTATTCTTTTGTTATTGTTGATATGATAATACTGGTGTTGATGACGATAGTGATGGTGGTGTTGGTGATGATGGTGGTGTTGGTGGTGTTGATGATGAGGGTGTTGCTATTGGTGATGGTGGTGGTGGTGTTGATGATGATGGTGGTGTTGGTGATGATGGTGTTGGTGATGATGGTGGTGGTGTTGATGATGGTGGTGGTGTTGATGATGATGGTGGTGTTGATAATAGTGGTGGTGTTGGTGATAATGTTGATAATAGTGGTAGTGTTGGTGATAATAGTGATAGTGATGATGATGATGATGATGATGATGATGATAGCATTGTTCATGTTTTCCCAAGCCTTGTGTGATGTTTTCTAACATTATCACAGCAAACCATGAATCTAGCAGTCACTGTCTTCCTCTACAGGGGTATTTGACCGTCTAAGAACAGCTGCCACATCTCCCTTAAATTCTACTCAACCTTCTTAAGAAAGAGAGGACACATTGAACCATGTAGTCCTTGATACATTTTATGTGAATGTTGATGGATGTAACCCCTCCAATCATAAGTCTTCTCAATCAGAGTTGACCAGGAGAGAAATCACAACCATCAATTGATATATTAGTTATGAAAAATCAATTTTTGGTTGAGATTTATTATTTTCTCATCATCATTGTTTTCATGTCTGATTTTCATGCTAGCATGGTTTGGACGGGCTGTTACGTACTGTAGTCAGGTGACCATGTCTTGCTCACACATTACATATTTGGCATGGTTTCTACAGTTGGATGCCCTTCCTAACATCAACTACCTTACAGAGTGTACTGAGTGTGTCTTTTCATGGTACCAGTGCTACCACTTAACAGAATGAACTGGGTGCATTTTTCGTAGCACCATGATAAAAAGCACCCATCCCACCCTGTGAGATGATAGTGCTACAATCAAATATTCCCATGGCATGCTGTAAAGAGGGTGACATTAGGTAGGGAAGCCTGCTGGAGAAATGAAGCCCTGAACAATGGAATGTGTGAAGAAAATATAGTCTACTAAATGGTCTTAACCTCAGAACTTGACAATCCAACCAACTAACCCATGCAAGCATGTAAAACCTATGTTAATGGTCCTAACCTCAGAACATGACAACCTGACCAACTAACCCATGCAACCATGTAAAACAATATGTTAAATGATGATGATCATGAGAATAATTTGCCAATATCAGAACCACACAGATTAAATTATATATGGCCTTCATTTCCTATGAATCTGATGAAATCATAATTTATATAGACAATAATTTGACTAGTTATTAGAAATACTTCTGATAACTGAGAACCTGAAAGGGTTACAACTACCAACTGACTTTAAAATTACTCAGAAGTAAAAGAAAGAGTATGACAGAGAATAATGTTATACACTGAAAAATACAGTCGATATAAATATATGACATGTGTAACATGTGTAAAAGTGTAGGTGATTCTTTAAATCCGCCAAGTCTAAAATTGCCTGCAGCACCCAGTATGACATAAACAGGAAAATTACAAGAAAATATCACAGCAATACCCAGACATTCAAATGTACTTTGTGTCCTTTGCCTTTACTGTAAGTCATTAAGAACAAGATATAGAGACAAGTTTCAATTAATAGTAGTAGCAATAGTAATATCATTAGTAGTAGTAGTAACAGCAACACTAACAGCAGCCATTACTGGTGATGTAACCAACTGCTGATTAAGAATCTATAGACAATGGAACTGTCACTGAATGAATATCACAATTGCATATTCAATAGAGTAAGCAAAAATATAATTGTCTCCTTTTCCTGATTAGACATTTCACAGAATCCATTTATTTCCATAGACATGTCTCTGAGTCGTGAAAATGCACGGTTTAACCCTTTCATTACTATATTTTCAATGAAAGACACTGCCTGTGTTTCAAGTAATTTTGAAAATAATGAAGAATTCGAAGGAATTGACTGATATAATTTCCTCACTACTAAGTTAGTATTTGGAGCATAACTTAACCCTTAAGCATTGACATTATTCTATATTGGTGAATTGGCAGTATCGGTAGAGAGTCGAATGCTATGCTTTCTAGTATAGTTACATCCCTTTACAGTCTGAGTTCAAATCTCGTCGAGGTTAACTTTGCCTTTCATCTTTACGGGGTCGATAAAATAAAGTACCAGTAATGTACTGGGTGATTGCTGGCCTTGTGCCAAAAGTAGATACAATTATTCTATATTTACTATTGTATTTTCACTGTAAAGCTTCACCTCACATAATTATCTCACATAATATTGAATATATGAGATTTTGATATTTATTTTGTGAACAATACCTTAACATCAGTATGAGCAGCCAGTTACAGATGGTTCGAAAAGAAAGAGGCGAGAGAATTCTGGCTGGATATGGCCAGTTTAAATGCTAAAAAATTAAAGGTTCTTTCATTAAATTATGATATATGACAGCATCTTTTTAGATAAATATAAGCACTTAAAAACAAACTATTTTGTATCAGAGAACCAGGGGGGTAATTTCAGGCAGTTTGGTTTTCTAAGCAAGTGTGTTCACACTAACATACCTTATTTGAGCTATTTAATGAGATTAGATTCTTATACAAAATGAATAATATTAATGGTGGAATTTATGTGAATATGAATTAAAACAAATAAACTATACAAGCTGCTCAATTTAGGATTATTAATCACCAGGATTATAGAGGATTAAAAATTAAAATTAGTAGGAGGGATTTGATAAGTAAGAATTTCTTCATTTAAAGTAAAAGCAATGGCTATGATCTGTATTAAGTATTAAATTTCTTGTAGCAGATATTTGAGAAAACGAATTTAAATATAGTTGAAAAGAAGATAGTCTAATACTAGGAATACACACAAGAATTCCACAAGAGACATAAATCGTAAGGAATTTAGGCACCCCACTGACTATTAAATACTCAAGGAATGTAAGTGATAAATCAAAAAATAAAAATAAAAGCATTGACAGGGAATAAATATGATTGATGTTAAAATGTAAAATATTTGATAAAAAGAAACATTTCAAATTGTTTTCTAAGTTTATTGAATTATAAAGAATTTTAAATGAACTGATGGAAAGGTCAAACACAAAGAACATTTCTATGTGCAAGAGTCTTCAGTTTTTGTTCTGGTTCAAGATTTAGAACAATAACTGAGAAGTAGAATATGACAACCATATACCCCAAATGAAACTTTATGTCCAGAACTGAACTTCTATAAAGGTTAAGAAAAATATTTAATGTATAAAACTGGTAAAAATACAAAACATATATATATATATATATATATATATATATATATACATGTGTGTATATATATATTTATATATATATGTGTGTGTGTATATATTATATATATATATACAGATATATATGCATGAATTTAAGAAGATCCCACTTAAGGTTACTACAACTAATAATAATGGTTTCTGACCTAGGCACAAGGCCAACAATTTTGGGGGAAGGGAAAGTTGAATAAATCGACCCCAGTACATTACTGGTGCTTTATTTTATAGACCTCGTAATGATGAAAGGCAAAGCTAACCTCAGTGGGTTTTGAACTCAGAACGTAAAGGGATGTAACTATGCTGTGAAGCATGGTGTCCGATGTTCTACCGACACTGCTAATCCTATATGTCCCTTTATGGTGATTTCTTATGAATGAAACAGTCCTAGTCCTGTAGAATCTCATCTATATTAAAACTTTTATACTCTGCTATGTATTAAGTACCTTAATTACTGTGGTTACCTCCGATTCAACCCGTAATAATGTACCTATATATATATAGTGTAGGTGATACAGAACAAACACTATATTTTGTCATATCGCCAGCCTGAAGAGAAGATTGATAATGATGTCAAGTCCAGAGCTCCTATGGGTGACCCTGAGCCAATTTTCTGTGAAACACACGTAACAGGTTGATACACAATAAAAATCTAATACATATGAACGAAACTTGCTCATTTTTTCTAATATATATATATATATATATATATATATACACATATACATAAATTCACACACACAGTTACTTCATTTGCTAGAAAGTCATAAAATGAGTAAAATGAAGCTTTCAGAAGACTTATATCCTTTCACCTATGGCACCTTACAATTTATTCATTCAATATGCTGTTTCTGTTTTCTATTATAAAAAGAGTAAGCACAGAAACTTTAAATGAATCTGACTATAAATTTTCAAATCTATAACCACATTTCACTTCAAAATATTTTATTAAAACATAATTTATCAATACATTGAATATTTAACAAAAAAAAAAAAAGAAACATTAATGCTTATGAATCTACTTCTTTGTATGTATATATGAATACATATATTACTACTACAGCTGTCACTTACACTCTTGATAATAGTTTTAAATGCCTGTAGCATCACAGACACTACCGTGATCTATCAACCATGACCCAGCTGAATATCCAAGATGTAGCAGCTGGGGGTGAGTATTTCAGTACCAACCAAGGGATGAAAGGTAACACTGACATTGGCAGGATTTGAAATCAGAATGCATTCTATCCTATTCAATGCCCTAATGCCAGCCAACTGATGCCCTATATATCATCATCATCACCGTCCGTTCTTCCATGCTAGCATGGGTTAGACAGTTTGTCCTGCTGTGGGCAGTGTCCGGTCGGCTGACCTTGTCTTGCTCATACGGGAACTGATTCTCTCTTGATTTCTACAGCTGGATGCCCTTCCTAACACCAACCTCATTTACAGTGAGTGCTGGATGCCCTTTTCCCGTGGCGCCTACATGTCCACTTTACAGTGTGGGCCGGGTGCTTTTTTGCCATGGCACCTCCACGACCACTTTGCAGTGGGAGGGGGTGCGGGCATATTGTCTATATGCTTCAGCATAAAGACATATATATGTGTGTGTGTGTGTGTGTGTGTGTGTGTGTTAAGTATTTCTGTAGAAAAGGTAAGGAAATAACTATTTCATCTGATGAACCAATTGGACATTGCTGTAAGGATCGTCTAGTTTCCTGAAACCTTTGGGAATGGAATAATTGTATTGCGTTGTTTATTATGTAATTATACACACACACCCTTTAAAGCAAGATTTTATAATCACAATTCGTCTTTTAAATACCAACTTAAAAGAACTAACACGACACTCTCAGAACTCATATGGTCCTTAAAAGACAAAAATATTAACTACAACATTTCTTGGAGGAAGGTTTGCAACGCCTCTCCTTACTGGAATTCTTCACTATCCAGAACATGTAATCTCTGCCTAGCCGAGAAATTTACCATTATCTCTAATTTTAATTTTATAATAAATAAGCGTACGGATTTATTTTCGCTCTGCTTGCATAAATCCCATAGAACTTTCCATAAAGTATACAGCTATCTTACTACCTAATTAATTTAAAATCTTTTCTCAAACGCTTTTATATCCTTTACAAATATAGCCATCTTTCTACCTTATTTCAGTATATTATATTATACAATTTACTCATTCTATGTCGTTAGCGGTCCCCTATTTTTCTTCTTTTTTATCCTTTTTTCTTTTTTAATTTCTAATTTTTAATCTGTAACTTCTACTTCTCAATTACTTCTTAATTCATATTATAACTCACTATAGCATTTTCCTTATATTCTTGGCCATACACATTTTTATTTTTAATATATACTAATATTACCATTAGCAAATTTTGTAAACATATTTTTTTTGACGTTATATATTTTTTCTTCCTTAAATTTTCTTCTTTCCGTGCTCGTATTAAACCTATTATTTACTTTTTCCTATTACAATACATAGAAAAAAACTTGGACCCTAACTAATTCCTCTAAGTTCATAATTCAATTAACCTTTTCTTCATTCACCTTATCTCCTTAATATTTTTTTATTTTAATAATACATATTAATAAATTCCTTTTCGCACATATTATTAAACCCTTCAATATATAAACCTTAAATAAATACTATTCTTAATTCCTTTTTCTTTAATCATAAACATCACCATTCATAAACCTCATTAACTTTTAATTTCTAAATTTTTTAAAATTATGTATTATCTTACGATTTTTTTAAATTTCTCTGTGTGAGACAGTGTTTCTCAGTATTAAAGGTTATCTCTCTCTCTTACTCATTTCTCCTCCTCTTTCATCCTTCCTTCTTATACCCCTCCTCCGTCATCCTTTCCTTATTATATATATATATATTTTTTTTTTATTATTATTTTCTTTCTTCCTCTTCCTTACCTTTTCCTTCCTTCTTTTTTTCCCCATCTCATATATCCCTCTTATTTTATTTTTCATATGTTGATTTAACACTTCACTGCTCGCAAGTGTTTTTAAGCTTCATATCATATCTCCCTATTTTATCTGATGAGAACGCAAATATCATCCCTGATTCCGTCAGGGAAATGGCCATGTTCGATATGCAGAAAAGGAACTGGCATAAATTCTATAAAATGCACACAATGCAGATCCTGGCTACACAAGAGATGTAGCGGGATAGCAGGCAAACTAACAGGTAGGGTGAAATATGTATGCAGTAGATGTACAGGGAAATTAGACAGTAGAAGTCGCACTCATAGACACATTTTTCAAATGCAAAAGGGCGCTATAGAAGTGGTGGATAGCTTCCGGTACCTAGGAGATCAGATTAGCATGGGAGGAGGGTGTTCCGAGGCCATAGTATCTAGAATAAGGACGGGTTGGAAGAAGTTTAGGGAGCTGCTTTCTCTGTTGACGAAGAAGGGTTTCTCCCTGCGTACGAAAGGCCGGTTGTATGATGCCTGTGTGAGGAGCGCGATGCTGCATGGTAGTGAGACATGGGCAGCAACTGCAGAGGATATGCGACGGCTGGAGAGAAATGAGGCAAGCATGCTCCATTGGATATGCAGTGTAAATGTGCGTGAATGACCCAGCATAAATGTGTTGAGAGAGAAACTGTGTCTGAGAGGGATAGAATGTAGTGTACGGGAGAGGAGACTGAGGTGGTATGGACATGTGATGTGCATGGAGGATGACCGATGGGTGAAGAAGTGCCAGGAATTGCCAGTTGAAGGAAGACGTGGTAGAGGTAGACCACGAAAAACATGGGCGGAGGTGGTGAGAACAGACCTCAGATCATTGAAGCTCACGGTGGAGATGACGAGGGACCGTGACGAGTGGAGAGATGCTGTGCTGAATAAGACCCGTCCCACCCTTGCAAGCAGGGAAAGGCGGACGTAAAATGATGATGATGATGATGATGATGATGATGATGATGATATTTGTTTTTGAAATGCGCATAATAAAATACATGGAACTCTTTTAACCATCTTTTGATCTTATATTATATATATCATCATCATCATCATCATCACCGTTTTACGTCCGTTCTTCCACGCTAGCATGGGTTAGACGGTATATATATATATATATATATATATATACATATATATACACACATATACATATATATACATATACATACATATACATATCATCATCATCACCGTTTAACTGATCCCAGTAATTTACTGGTACTTTAGTTCATCGACCCAGGAACGATCTTCATCATAAATATTAAAATCAGTTTTTTACATTGGTACAAGGTTACACAAGGTTACATAGCTATGGAAAGATGTAAGCAATTCAGTAGTTACCACCATTGTACCCCTCATAGCTATTCTATCAATGTTCCTGAAAGAAAAATTCAAAGCCAGCAAGCTTTGAACAGAGAACACAGAGATATATATACTGTGTACTATAAAGGACCTACCTAACCTGACGCTCTACTGATTCTTAGCGTTGAACCTTTGTTACAGGCAAAATCTATACTACTAAATAAATATGAACACAGTATAACAAATTCACAAGTTAGTGAGACTGACACATATGAATAGTACAAAAAGATTTGGGGTAAGTTTTATCGAGATATTAACCTTTCAAAACTGTTATCTATTAGCATACACATTATATATCATCATTTATATGTTGTTGTTTTTAAAACTTAAACAGGTAATATAGTAGTTAGGTTAGAGCTAGTAGAAGTTGGTCCTTTAATGATAATTATTGCACATAGGTAAAACTAGCTAACACGCCTTTTTATTAATATAGAAATATTTAAGTACATGTATTGGTATTTAATCTTTGCTGCTATTTACTTATTTTATCAAAGCTCAGATTGCATATAATTACAAGCCCATCCCAGTACTTATTTTATTGATTACAAAAGGCTACTTATATATTTATTACAACATAATTGCAGCTAATCATTATGTTGACCCTGTCCACCCTGTCCACAAGATGAAAATATAGATCGATCCTGACAAAACTAGAACGTTAAACATTCAGTCTTTGATTAAGATACTGTCCAGTTTTAATCCTTTAGCATTTACATTGCTCTATATTTACTATTATATTTTCACAATAAAGGCTTTATCTCACATAAATCTTACATAATATTGAATCTATGAAATTTTGATATTATTTATTTTAAGAATAATACCGTAACATCAGTTTGAGTGGCTAGTTGCAGCCAGTTTGAACAGAAAGAGGTGAGAGAATTCTGGCCAGATACAGCCAGTTTAAATGCTAAAAGGTTAAACATGTACTGGAATAATATTTTAGAATTTTCTTAGATTAATAAAGAAAATAAGTGAAAGACAATTTGACAGAAACAAGAGATAAAGTGAGGATGAAGACATTATTTCCAGCAAAAATCAGTTACATGGCAATGAGGGAAAAACAATGTGACCTCTATTGATTGCATAATGTAATACAAAAAAACATATTCATTCTTATGAATTGTTGCACAATATACCAACAATAATAATTGTTTCTACTTTTGGCACAAGGCCAGCCATTACCCCAGTGCATTACTGGTACTTTATTTTATCGACCCCGTAAGGATGAAAGGCAAAGTCAACCTTGGCGGGATTTGAACTCAGATCGTAAAGGGACGTAACTAAGCTGGAAAGCATGGTGTCTGACACTCTACCGATACTGCCAATCCACTGCCCTTCCAACAATAATAATGTACCAACAATAATAATGAAATGTTATGGTATGTTTAAAAAAATGTTCTAATTTAAATAAGCTTATATACTGCTCAAAACATTATATATATACAGGGCGGTGGATTGGCAGTATCGGTAGAGGGTCGGACGCCATGCTTCCCAGCATAGTTACGTCCCTTTACGGACTGAGTTCAAATCCCGCCGAGGTTAACTTTGCCTTTCATCCTTACGGGGTCGATAAAATAAAGTACCAGTAATACACTGGGATAATTTCTGGCCTTGCGCCAAAAGTAGAAACAATTATATATATACAGAGAGAGAGAGAGAGAGAGAGAGAAGAGGAATAGATGTGAGTAAAGCAGAGTAACGACCCTTATCTGTAACTGTCCTGTTCAACGTGAAGCCACATTGGCAAGACATTCTTGAAAGGTATATGCACGCACACACACACATATATATATATATACACACACGCACATATATATACATAGACAACTAAGAAGGTGTAATATAAATCAAGGTGCAATCAATCACTCTTCTTAAATTGTAAAGTAGATAACTTGACATAATATTCAATTTAAGTATATTTCATGCGATCTAACAGAATTATGGTGTATTCCTTTTGATACAAAGATGCCTGGAATTTCTAGCTTTATGATACAAAACTGTATACTTTGAATATAATTTTGTACAGTGTAACCTCGATTCATGAACTTAATTCGTTCCTGAAGGTTGTTTGTCACCCAAAATGTTTGTAAGCCGAAACTATTTTCCCCATACAAAATGTTGAGAGAGAGAGACTGTGTGAAAGACAGGTAGATATCACTATAGTAACTAACTACACAGCAAGTAACACTTTTCTGCCGATATGCCAAGCTTGTTGCCAGCGTGTGTGTTTGTTACTTGAGACATGGTTCATAAACTGAGACGTTTTATGTTCAGAAAAATTGTTCATGACCGAGGTCTTACTATATTTGCATAATTTTATGTAAAGAACTTTTGTAAAGTTATGGTAAAAATACAAGCTTAATAATGAGAGAATTAGTTATACAGGGTGAGCATAAAGTCTTTGAAACCTCAAAACACACTGAGCTTGTTGTTTCATAGATTCCATTTTGTTACTGAAAATTACAACTACTTCCTGTAGAAGAGAAAATGTAAAACATATTCAGAAAAACTTTAAACTTGAAATTTATAAATTAAAACAATGATAAGGTGGAAGATGGGCATTAAACGATGATGATGATGATATCCTAGATATAGTATTTTATAATCAAGGAAAGCTTTTGTGCTCACCCTATATTACGAAATCCCTCCAATTCTTATTGATTTTCAAAATTGTTTGAAAACCATTAACATTGTATTTCATGAGAAATATGTTAACAAAAGGTTTAATAGTTGTTTACAATTTTCAGCATAAACCCAGATTGAAAGAGAGCTTCAGAGGCAGTTGTAGTTTTATCCACTGTAGAACTGTCTGTACCAAATCCCATTACTTTAGCTATTGAGATAATGGTAAGTAATTCTTTGTAAGAATTAAGATTATGAGCCAGCATATAGACATTTAAGCCAGCATATGAGCCAGTATATAGACATTTAATTCACTTGGTTTCAACAAGTGAAGTCTGGTTACTTGTTCAAGAGTACCTATAGGTAAGTTTTATTTTCTTCTACTACTTTTGGAAGATTGAGCAATTACCTTCATTTGTAGCTCAGTTGAAGAGTTTAACTTCATGTCATCAAATTACTAGAGTTGAATCAGTGATATAATATCCACAAAGTCAGTAACAAGTTCATAGAAGAAAATGAAATAAAACTATTAAAACATACACTGGCTTCAGATCTTCAGTCATTATCTAAATAGATTAAGTATTTTGATATAACAAACTTCGCTTCTCATAAAGATTACAATCATTAAAAGGAAAAAAAATTCCTCAGAGTTTAAGCAAGAATTTCATAGCATTTTCAGTAGTGAAAGATAAAAGGGTAGAAACATTGGATAGAAAGATTTAAGAGAACGCATAGATGACTTTCATAAAATTTAAAAGGATGAAATATTTCAACTCGTGAACAAAACAGGATATATTTCTGTCTTAATGGGGTACAATAAAATTTGGACTGTTGCCTAATAGATTGTCCAATAATTTAACCCTACTGAAACTAAACTATATAAAACTTCCCCTGGTTCTAAGACACAATAATGTTTATATTTATCCCAAAACCTTTCATTATTTCTTTATGTAAGAACCTTTAAGTTTGTCTCCAAACTCCAGGTAAATAATTGAGAAAATAAATTGTATTAGTAATGTCCTCTATATTCTTGATCATGTTCAAAATTATTTTAAAATCATAGGCCTCTTCTTCATTCACTTATTCCTGAGAGGGTCATGGGTGGGGGCAGAGTCCTCAAACACTCCTTCCAGCAGGTCCTGTCAGAAGCAACCATCTCCAACTGATTCAGCTGAATCCCCAAGCGAAACCAGCCAAGCTCATGGATGTTATCCAACCATCTTGCTCGGGGTCTACCCCTGGGTCTCCTACCTGTTGGTTTCACCCATCAAATCTGACCAGCAAATCTTTCCTGAGACATTCTAACCATATGCCCAAAGTATCGGAGCTGTGATCTCTCAATTCAGAGAAGTAGCGGCTCTACCTGGAGTCATAGGCAATATCTTTTATTAGAAATATAGTAACAAAAGGGTTAAAATATTCAACATGATTATAGCCAAGATGGAGTAATCGTATCATTTCTTATAGTGTAATAAATCAAGTACTGGAAATGTTCTAGGATAAATGTTCAAGTCTAGATTGTATAGGGACCAATGTTTAGCTTGTAAATTAAAAAACATATATGCTACACTAGAATGTTTCTCCTGCTGCAAACAGAATTAAATTGTCAGATCAGGTTTTGAAGAAATTAGGAGACAATAATTCCTATCATGACAAAAAGTTGAGTTTATGTTGAGGATTAGATGTTTGATGTAAAAAACCATGAAACTGATCAATAATAAAAAAAAAGTTAAGATAATAGATATTTTAGTGTTAGAATATAAGAAATTGAAACTATTAAAATCTAAGATATAAGAATGGAATGTAGCAAACAAGAAGTTAGAGAAGTTGTTAGTTAAAAGAGCTACAGTAAACTCAGCTGTAACAATGGAGATTATAAAAATATTAGTAATCATTAGTGTGTGTGTGTGTGTGTATATATATATCTATATATATAAAACTGTGGTTGTCTGTCTGTCTATCGATTTTTGGCACACATCTCCTCTTAGAATCTCTCACGGAATTGCACCGAAATTGCTATACTTGTACATTGAGCCCTAGCGAAGACTTAAGAAAAAAAAAAATTTCAAATTCACCCACCCTATGTGACGAAATCGAATATAATGTATCGATTTTTGAGCGTAAGTTATCAGTTATTTCCCTTTGTTCTGTTTACATTGAGCGTCTTACGTAAAAAATTACGCTGGCTTTAACAGTTGTCGAGCCAGCAAAATATTGACCTGCAAAATTCATCAGTTCGAACACTAAGCTTCCGTTTTGCTTCATTTCCATTTAAAAGCATTTTAAAACAATATTTTTACTTGAAAACAAGTCTATTTAAAGACTACGTAAAACAAGCAAATATTTCGTCGTTAGGCGTGCAGACAGACAGTCGTGCAGAGAGGTGATATACGCGTGCAGACAGACAGTCGTGCAGAGAGGTGATATAGGCGTGCAGACAGACAGTCGTGCAGAGAGGTGATATAGGCGTGCAGACAGACAGTCGTGCAGAGAGACAGTCGTGCAGAGAGGTGATATAGGCGTGCAGACAGACATAACTGATAATTTGGTTACGCTAATGTTTTTCTCTGCGTTGCAGTGTTTACATTTTCGATCTTTGTTAATAAATAACCAGTGCAGTTTCTATCCCCAGCATCCTCTTTTGTTATAACATTCGGGTTATCGTTATGTTTTCTTAACTTCATAAGGCATATTGTTGGTTGAGGGAATATTAATCAAAAACACCACATGCAAGTCTGCACCGTAGACACTACAGTTTTTAAGCCAAAAAAGAAACTTAACATTGTAACTTTAACACAGCTACTGAGCGACCCCGAGCAACGCCGGGCTTTACTGCTAGTATATTATAAAAATAACCCAAAGAAGCCTTCAATACATCAAAAGTCTTTATTAGCCAACAGTGTTTTCAATTCTTTATATATATATATATATATATATATATATAAGTAAAGACATAGAATATTCGAAAATATTCTGTATGTTTATAATAAACATTTTGAAGACCTAATCGCTATAGAATAGAATACGTCACGTATTACAATTAGATTCTCGATAAAAGCAAGGGAAGTAATCTACGCGTTTCATTCTTGTTAGAATTCATCAGGACTACATATCCAGTGCTTTTATCGAGAATGACACAGTTAGAGACTTATAGAATACTTAGCTGTGTACTGGAACTGGTTTGAAAGAGCGGTTGCCGGTCCGGCAGAAATTAGAAATTGGAATAAATGCTCTGAAATAGCGATATATATGTGAGTAAAGACATAGAATATTCGAAAATATTCTGTATGTTTATAATAAACATTTTGAAGACCTAATCGCTATAGAATAGAATACGTCACGTATTACAATTAGATTCTCGATAAAAGCAAGGGAAGTAATCTACGCGTTTCATTCTTGTTAGAATTCATCAGGACTACATATCCAGTGCTTTTATCGAGAATGACACAGTTAGAGACTTATAGAATACTTAGCTGTGTACTGGAACTGGTTTGAAAGAGCGGTTGCCGGTCCGGCAGAAATTAGAAATTGGAATAAATGCTCTGAAATAGCGATATATATGTGAGTAAAGACATAGAATATTCGAAAATATTCTGTATGTTTATAATAAACATTTTGAAGACCTAATCGCTATAGAATAGAATACGTCACGTATTACAATTAGATTCTCGATAAAAGCAAGGGAAGTAATCTACGCGTTTCATTCTTGTTAGAATTCATCAGGACTACATATCCAGTGCTTTTATCGAGAATGACACAGTTAGAGACTTATAGAATACTTAGCTGTGTACTGGAACTGGTTTGAAAGAGCGGTTGCCGGTCCGGCAGAAATTAGAAATTGGAATAAATGCTCTGAAATAGCGATATATATGTGAGTAAAGACATAGAATATTCGAAAATATTCTGTATGTTTATAATAAACATTTTGAAGACCTAATCGCTATAGAATAGAATACGTCACGTATTACAATTAGATTCTCGATAAAAGCATTTCAGAGCATTTATTCCAATTTCTAATTTCTGCCGGACCGGCAACCGCTCTTTCAAACCAGTTCCAGTACACAGCTAAGTATTCTATAAGTCTCTAACTGTGTCATTCTCGATAAAAGCACTGGATATGTAGTCCTGATGAATTCTAACAAGAATGAAACGCGTAGATTACTTCCCTTGCTTTTATCGAGAATCTAATTGTAATACGTGACGTATTCTATTCTATAGCGATTAGGTCTTCAAAATGTTTATTATAAACATACAGAATATTTTCGAATATTCTATGTCTTTACTCACATATATATCGCTATTTCAGAGCATTTATTCCAATTTCTAATTTCTGCCGGACCGGCAACCGCTCTTTCAAACCAGTTCCAGTACACAGCTAAGTATTCTATAAGTCTCTAACTGTGTCATTCTCGATAAAAGCACTGGATATGTAGTCCTGATGAATTCTAACAAGAATGAAACGCGTAGATTACTTCCCTTGCTTTTATCGAGAATCTAATTGTAATACGTGACGTATTCTATTCTATAGCGATTAGGTCTTCAAAATGTTTATTATAAACATACAGAATATTTTCGAATATTCTATGTCTTTACTCACATATATATCGCTATTTCAGAGCATTTATTCCAATTTCTAATTTCTGCCGGACCGGCAACCGCTCTTTCAAACCAGTTCCAGTACACAGCTAAGTATTCTATAAGTCTCTAACTGTGTCATTCTCGATAAAAGCACTGGATATGTAGTCCTGATGAATTCTAACAAGAATGAAACGCGTAGATTACTTCCCTTGCTTTTATCGAGAATCTAATTGTAATACGTGACGTATTCTATTCTATAGCGATTAGGTCTTCAAAATGTTTATTATAAACATACAGAATATTTTCGAATATTCTATGTCTTTACTCACATATATATCGCTATTTCAGAGCATTTATTCCAATTTCTAATTTCTGCCGGACCGGCAACCGCTCTTTCAAACCAGTTCCAGTACACAGCTAAGTATTCTATAAGTCTCTAACTGTGTCATTCTCGATAAAAGCACTGGATATGTAGTCCTGATGAATTCTAACAAGAATGAAACGCGTAGATTACTTCCCTTGCTTTTATCGAGAATCTAATTGTAATACGTGACGTATTCTATTCTATAGCGATTAGGTCTTCAAAATGTTTATTATAAACATACAGAATATTTTCGAATATTCTATGTCTTTACTCACATATATATCGCTATTTCAGAGCATTTATTCCAATTTCTAATTTCTGCCGGACCGGCAACCGCTCTTTCAAACCAGTTCCAGTACACAGCTAAGTATTCTATAAGTCTCTAACTGTGTCATTCTCGATAAAAGCACTGGATATGTAGTCCTGATGAATTCTAACAAGAATGAAACGCGTAGATTACTTCCCTTGCTTTTATCGAGAATCTAATTGTAATACGTGACGTATTCTATTCTATAGCGATTAGGTCTTCAAAATGTTTATTATAAACATACAGAATATTTTCGAATATTCTATGTCTTTACTCACATATATATCGCTATTTCAGAGCATTTATTCCAATTTCTAATTTCTGCCGGACCGGCAACCGCTCTTTCAAACCAGTTCCAGTACACAGCTAAGTATTCTATAAGTCTCTAACTGTGTCATTCTCGATAAAAGCACTGGATATGTAGTCCTGATGAATTCTAACAAGAATGAAACGCGTAGATTACTTCCCTTGCTTTTATCGAGAATCTAATTGTAATACGTGACGTATTCTATTCTATAGCGATTAGGTCTTCAAAATGTTTATTATAAACATACAGAATATTTTCGAATATTCTATGTCTTTACTCACATATATATCGCTATTTCAGAGCATTTATTCCAATTTCTAATTTCTGCCGGACCGGCAACCGCTCTTTCAAACCAGTTCCAGTACACAGCTAAGTATTCTATAAGTCTCTAACTGTGTCATTCTCGATAAAAGCACTGGATATGTAGTCCTGATGAATTCTAACAAGAATGAAACGCGTAGATTACTTCCCTTGCTTTTATCGAGAATCTAATTGTAATACGTGACGTATTCTATTCTATAGCGATTAGGTCTTCAAAATGTTTATTATAAACATACAGAATATTTTCGAATATTCTATGTCTTTACTCACATATATATCGCTATTTCAGAGCATTTATTCCAATTTCTAATTTCTGCCGGACCGGCAACCGCTCTTTCAAACCAGTTCCAGTACACAGCTAAGTATTCTATAAGTCTCTAACTGTGTCATTCTCGATAAAAGCACTGGATATGTAGTCCTGATGAATTCTAACAAGAATGAAACGCGTAGATTACTTCCCTTGCTTTTATCGAGAATCTAATTGTAATACGTGACGTATTCTATTCTATAGCGATTAGGTCTTCAAAATGTTTATTATAAACATACAGAATATTTTCGAATATTCTATGTCTTTACTCACATATATATCGCTATTTCAGAGCATTTATTCCAATTTCTAATTTCTGCCGGACCGGCAACCGCTCTTTCAAACCAGTTCCAGTACACAGCTAAGTATTCTATAAGTCTCTAACTGTGTCATTCTCGATAAAAGCACTGGATATGTAGTCCTGATGAATTCTAACAAGAATGAAACGCGTAGATTACTTCCCTTGCTTTTATCGAGAATCTAATTGTAATACGTGACGTATTCTATTCTATAGCGATTAGGTCTTCAAAATGTTTATTATAAACATACAGAATATTTTCGAATATTCTATGTCTTTACTCACATATATATCGCTATTTCAGAGCATTTATTCCAATTTCTAATTTCTGCCGGACCGGCAACCGCTCTTTCAAACCAGTTCCAGTACACAGCTAAGTATTCTATAAGTCTCTAACTGTGTCATTCTCGATAAAAGCACTGGATATGTAGTCCTGATGAATTCTAACAAGAATGAAACGCGTAGATTACTTCCCTTGCTTTTATCGAGAATCTAATTGTAATACGTGACGTATTCTATTCTATAGCGATTAGGTCTTCAAAATGTTTATTATAAACATACAGAATATTTTCGAATATTCTATGTCTTTACTCACATATATATCGCTATTTCAGAGCATTTATTCCAATTTCTAATTTCTGCCGGACCGGCAACCGCTCTTTCAAACCAGTTCCAGTACACAGCTAAGTATTCTATAAGTCTCTAACTGTGTCATTCTCGATAAAAGCACTGGATATGTAGTCCTGATGAATTCTAACAAGAATGAAACGCGTAGATTACTTCCCTTGCTTTTATCGAGAATCTAATTGTAATACGTGACGTATTCTATTCTATAGCGATTAGGTCTTCAAAATGTTTATTATAAACATACAGAATATTTTCGAATATTCTATGTCTTTACTCACATATATATCGCTATTTCAGAGCATTTATTCCAATTTCTAATTTCTGCCGGACCGGCAACCGCTCTTTCAAACCAGTTCCAGTACACAGCTAAGTATTCTATAAGTCTCTAACTGTGTCATTCTCGATAAAAGCACTGGATATGTAGTCCTGATGAATTCTAACAAGAATGAAACGCGTAGATTACTTCCCTTGCTTTTATCGAGAATCTAATTGTAATACGTGACGTATTCTATTCTATAGCGATTAGGTCTTCAAAATGTTTATTATAAACATACAGAATATTTTCGAATATTCTATGTCTTTACTCACATATATATCGCTATTTCAGAGCATTTATTCCAATTTCTAATTTCTGCCGGACCGGCAACCGCTCTTTCAAACCAGTTCCAGTACACAGCTAAGTATTCTATAAGTCTCTAACTGTGTCATTCTCGATAAAAGCACTGGATATGTAGTCCTGATGAATTCTAACAAGAATGAAACGCGTAGATTACTTCCCTTGCTTTTATCGAGAATCTAATTGTAATACGTGACGTATTCTATTCTATAGCGATTAGGTCTTCAAAATGTTTATTATAAACATACAGAATATTTTCGAATATTCTATGTCTTTACTCACATATATATCGCTATTTCAGAGCATTTATTCCAATTTCTAATTTCTGCCGGACCGGCAACCGCTCTTTCAAACCAGTTCCAGTACACAGCTAAGTATTCTATAAGTCTCTAACTGTGTCATTCTCGATAAAAGCACTGGATATGTAGTCCTGATGAATTCTAACAAGAATGAAACGCGTAGATTACTTCCCTTGCTTTTATCGAGAATCTAATTGTAATACGTGACGTATTCTATTCTATAGCGATTAGGTCTTCAAAATGTTTATTATAAACATACAGAATATTTTCGAATATTCTATGTCTTTACTCACATATATATCGCTATTTCAGAGCATTTATTCCAATTTCTAATTTCTGCCGGACCGGCAACCGCTCTTTCAAACCAGTTCCAGTACACAGCTAAGTATTCTATAAGTCTCTAACTGTGTCATTCTCGATAAAAGCACTGGATATGTAGTCCTGATGAATTCTAACAAGAATGAAACGCGTAGATTACTTCCCTTGCTTTTATCGAGAATCTAATTGTAATACGTGACGTATTCTATTCTATAGCGATTAGGTCTTCAAAATGTTTATTATAAACATACAGAATATTTTCGAATATTCTATGTCTTTACT
>OZ024747.1:90673753-90731253 GCA_964016885.1 Eledone cirrhosa
TTTAATATAGAAATGGCTTCTACAGGACTAGATCTCTTTTATTCAAAGGAAATTTCCAAATTTCCTGATATTTCTTTCGATTGAAACAGTTCTAGTCCCGTAGAAGCCATTTCTATATTAAATATATATATATATATATATATAAAATTTTTTTTTTTTTGTCGTTTTGGAAGCAGATGGGTAAATCTCTGGGTAACAGAATCCGGTGGTGAAGAGAGAGATGTAAGAGGAAATGTAGAATGAGATGTATAGTGTGTAGAGGAACGTAGGAAAGAGCGTAAAAAATAAAAATAATACCACGAGATAGAGTTACCTTGGGAGAGATTTAATTGTCCCTATATTTCGGATTCGCATCCATCAACTGGGGAGTTTTCGGTGGGGGGGAGTATCTGTCGGAGAGGAACAGTATGTGGCCTCTGTTGTCCGTGGTTTGTGTGTAACTGAGATATTCTGTAGAGCGCATGTGCGCGCGGAATAGGTGCGGTCAAACAAAGGTCGAAGCAGCTCCTTTTTATTGTGGGAGTGGGATGGCGCTAGCTGTCAATCGATTGTACTACCTATATGTACTAGTCTTTGGTACTAGCAGTGTAGTAGTCTGTCTGGTTGCTTGTTGGTCAGTGGATGGTGGGGGCGCTAAACACACAATAACAATCGTTCGAATGCCACTGTGTGTGTGTGTGTGTGTGTGCTGTTGTCTCGTTTGTTTACACCAGCCACCTCGTCTCGCTTCTCTCGGATCGGTTATTTATTTGTGGTCCTAGGCGTTTGATCCAAAGTGCTTCCTTGATTCGTAACATGCCGACGTTGCGTTCTGTTGCTAGCACTGTGACAATGGGACTTCCGTCTTGTTTCTGCATTTGGTTATGTGTTTCCGGAAAGATGAGTCCCTGGTGTTGATGTGCTCCTATATATATATATATAAGTAAAAGAGTGTGTGTGTGTGTCTGTATTTAAATTTATAAATAGGACATTGTGCATTTTATAGATTTGACTGTAGGGCATGTTCTCATGGTTTCAATTATTCAACCTATAAAAGTTAGTTAACCATTTTTAGTCTAATACTAAATCTATTAATAGTAGTTTTGTCCTAAATCAACTATGATTTAGTAAACCCAAAAGAAATTCCAGTCATGAGCAATATTTATTTTTTGTCATAGCATATATCCAGGACTACATCATAAAGAATATGGGGTGTGTGATCTGAGGGAGATTTAGCTACAAATTCTACCAAGTCAAGCAATTACATAGACCAGTCATGGGCAACCTGTGGCCTGCAAAGCTTTCTGAATTGCTCGCTTAAGTCACCTAAGTGAAATCTTTCTGATTTTTTTACCCCAACTTTTCAGTCATAATTTATCTTTCTATCATTTTTACAATCGAGGAAAACAATGTGTACAAATTCTAAAGAAACAAATCAAAACAACCTGAGTTACCACCCTTTTTTGTTAATGCGGGACACGAATGTAAATTAACGCTTGCGGCCCACCTGATGATGAGTCATATCTCAGGCGGCCCGCTTCTCGAAAAAGGCTGCCCATGCCTGACATAGAAGCTTATTCAATAGTTTCTGATTAGATCAAGTTTGGCACAATTTACATTTTGTTGATTATCCTCCTTAAAGATTCTTTCACCAGATTTATAATAGTGGATCATGTAAATCACAGATAGTGCAATGGTATATATACGATAGGTAATTTGAACCATAGGGTTATTTCATATTGTAAACATCAAATCAAAGTGGAGTTGCATATTAGCATATAATATATAATTCATACGTAAGTTGTATAACCTATCTTGCTATGCTAAGAGATTAATTGAAGATTAAATCCTCACACTTAACCCTTTAGTATTTAAATCGGCCATATCTGGCCAGGATTCTCTCACCTCTTTCGGTTCAAACTAGCCATAAACGGCTGCTCAAACTTATGTTAATGTATGGTTCTCAAAATAAATAATTTTAAAATTGCGTTGATTCGATATTATGTGAGATAACTATGTAAGGTAAAGCCTTTACCATAAAAATACAATAGTAAATATTTAGTAATGTAAATGTTAAAGGGTTAAAGCTAGCAGAAACACAGATATAAGTACTTAATTTAAGAAGATGGAATATTAGGCACACTATAGGGTAATGAGTTATTTGGATATCTGTCAAGCAACGGATATATAGTTCAATTCCTATCAGTGGGCCTTTTACTCTTTCCTATTTCAAACCAGTGCTTATATGAGTATTGCCTAATAGAATCTTGTCTTGAGACTTAACTAATTCGTACATAAACAAAAGATTCAATTCAGCAAATATATAAAAGTTATCTTACATATATATCTAAAGAGTTACGTATTCCTTTGTTGATTTATCTATCTACATAGGCTCATCATCATCATCATTATCATCATCAACAACAACACTATCATTACCAATCTACTATGTTGAACAAATAAATATGTTCATGCAAGCATTTGTCAGTAAGGTCAAGTACTGCAGTTGGTTATAATATTTACAGCAATCAAATCTACTGGCTTTAGTAGGAGGGGGATGTTTGTGATATCAACAGGACAGCGTTTGTAAGGAGGACAGATACATATTCACATATATATGTTTATAAATAAACTAAATGAATTGAGTATGCTCCAATGGATGTGTAATGTTAATGTGCATGAGCAACATAGAATAACCAAACTGAGGGGAAAAACTTGGCATAAGAGGAATTAGATGTAGTGTGTAAGAGAGAAGACTGTGTTGATATAGACATGTGATACATATGGAAGATAGCAGCTGCATAAAAAGATGAAGAAAAATCCCAGTAGTTAGGACCCGTGAAAGAGGAAGACCCAGGAAGATATGGAATGAAGCTGACCTCGCCTTCCTTAATCCAGCAGAAGATCCATGATAACAGCTTGAAAGAGAGAGGGCAGTACCAGTACTGGCTTGGTATATTCTTTATCGACCCCCAAAAGGATGAAAGGCAAAGTCAACCTTGGCCTCTCAGTATACTAAAACTAACTCTCTCCCCAAGCCCAACCTACTGCCTTAAGAAAAGACTCACCTTCTCTTTCTCTATACACACACACACACATATATATATATATATATATAAATATATATATATATAGCAGTGGTGGCCTAGTGGTAGGTATCAGGGATGGTGGAAATCCTAGTCTGGGGTTCAATCTCGACGAGGACCTTCACTAAATTTTTCGTCCAACCTATGCTAGCATTGAAAAGTGGACGTTAAACGGTGATGATGATATGCATATATATATGTGTGTGTGCGCATATATATATGCTAACGTGGAAGATGGATGTTAAATGATGATGGTGTATATATATATATATATACATATATCATTTTCACATCCGCTTTGCCTGATAGCAAGGGTTGGATCTCTCTCTCTCTCTCTCTCTCTCTCTCTCTCTCTCTCTCTCTCTCTCTCTCTATATATATATATATATATATATATATATATACATAAATGTATAATTGCTGCCACTCTCTAGACAAAATTCAACAAAAGCTTTTCTGATTTATTTTGTTATGTTTTGTTTCTCTGAACAAACCTTTGCAGGAGAATATGTTCCATGAAATTAATCACTCATAATTAACTCACAGAATGACATGTTGCAAAGTAGCCTTGAGTATCTCTGCATGAGCAGACATAGTCTCATAGAGATAGACAAATGGAAACCTAGATGTACTATAGGTCAACTACACTTAATTATGCCATGTTTACAGGAGCTTGTCAATTTGAATGGATGTTTATCACTTGGTCGGTATTTTACACATAGATAACTCTTTATTGTAGGACATCCTGTCCTGAAATTCAAGACAAAATTTAAAACATGCTAGAAATTTGATAGGGGAGAAATATGGTAACAGGTCAAGCTATTTAATGGATGCTGATAAAAATAAACCTGGAGCTCTCCTTTTTTTTTTTTTTTTTTTGTTATTACTTTACAGCATGCTGGTCCTATATTCCACTGACATATTTTTTACTTGTATTGGTTGGCATAGCAGATACAATAGGAGAAAACATATTTGTAAAGCATGTGGAAAACAAAAAACAAAAATAAAACAAAAAAAAAAAGAAAGAAAACTGTAGAGAAATATTTTACTTTAACTCTATCACTTGTAAGAAACAAATGCTTGAACGAATTTCATAATAAGACAAAGCGAACTGTTGTGAAGACTTATATCATCTGCATCAGAGAGGAACCAAATACAGTTAGTGAATAAAAAGGTACTGTCATAGGGACTACTCCACAGTTTAATGAGAACTTGATTTACCAACAACAGTTCACAGTTCCAGAGTATTACTTATTTTTAACTAGTATTAATGTTAATAGGTCAAGCCAGACTGACTACCAGTGAAAAGGAATGTGTGTCACCTGTCTATGCCAGAATAACTCAAGGCCATCTCAAAGCTTACATGTCAGTGAAAGAACCAAAAACGAACTATACTGTCTGATTACATGTGTGAAAATTAAAACAGGACAAACTATATAGTGTGGGAGAACTTGACACTGCTTACAGACAAATACACACATATACAGAGAGAGAGAGAGAGAGAGAGAGAGAGAGAGAGAGAGAGAGAGAGAGAGAGAAAATACCAGACAGTGTTTACAAGTATCATATACATGTATGCATAGAATTTGTGGAGGCACGTGGCCTAGTGGTAAGGGTGTTGAACTTACGATTGTAATATTGAGAGTTTGATTCTTGGGCTGGGTTGTGTGTTGTGTTCTTGAGCAAAACACTTCATTTCACATTGCTCCAGTATACTCAGCTGAAAATGAGTACAGCAATAACTGGGGGTTTAACCCTGTGATGGACTGGTGTCCTGTCCCAAGGGAAGAAGGGGGTGTCTTGTATTCTCAGTCACTTCACACCACATAACTAGGATAAGTACCGACCAGATGAGCTTTAGAATATACAGAATTATGTATATGGTTATTAATTAATTTACTGTAACAAGAGTAGATAATAAAAAGCTAGGAGTTAAATTACATTTTTTTTTTTACCTCTAAATGATTTCTAATGAAAAAATGTTACAGACATATTGATATATGCTTGCAACATCTGCAACAGAAACAGGTGTTTATTTTTGGATACAACCAACAAAACATTGCTAAAAATTTATAATCAAATCTTCCTCTTTGTATTTACTATCATCTGTAGTAAAAACAATCCCCCATCTTCTGGCCAATAGACCAGCATCCTGTCCAGGAACAGATGTAATGTCTTATCTCCATACTAACAAACAAATTATAATCAAGTACCAAATTTATAAATTCTGAAAATCTGTGAAAGGATTTATTAATTAGTTAATATCACTTGTGGAGGGGTGGTGATTATGTGATATCAAAAGTTTTTAAAGATGCAAAGCTGCTGCGAGAGATTTTATCTCTTGGGATAGAAGTCTGCTCATTGAAGAAATTCTAATCAGTGCTGCAAGTTAATAATATACTTGTCAATTTCATTACATTTCCTGTTGTTTAAAGCAGAAAACTAACTCTACCTGACAATGGTGGCTCTTTACAGCCAGCTAGACTGACTGCATGAGCATGAATTAGATGTACTGGACACTGACACATCACAATACCAGAGACAGGATATGAATCGTTAATTTTGTGACTAGTAATCTGACACTTTCTTAGCCAACTATAGCTAAACTTACTAAATATATTAGAAAAAGTTAAGTTTCTATGATATTTCTAAGAAAATGTTGGGTAGCAAGTAAGGCAAACTTACATTGATGTTTTCAATGAGCTCCATAACCATATCCTTTTCAGATCAAGATCAAGCCATATATATTCACCTATATTTGTCACTTAAGAGTGGCTGAGTGGTTAGAGAATTGGATTTGCAATCATGAGGTTGTGAATTCAATTCCTGGACTGGGCGATGCGTTATGTCCTTGAGCAAGACACTTTAGTTCACGTTGCTCCTTCTACCTGGAGTTGCGACCAATAGAGAGTATCAGCAATTGAAAAGACCAATGGAAACATTGTTTCCTTGGTTCGATTTGATGAAAGTTGATCGACTATCGATATATATATTAAAAAAACGCTCTGATCATGAATGACCACGGGATTTGCACGTAGAAAGAGCCCCTATAAAAGACAAAGACAACCTCTTGCGTGATATAGACCCATAGGAGGCCAGCTAAACCTATGCAGATATGAGCTGCTATGAAAGAGACTATTGAAAGCATTTATTCTTCCATTGATCATATTGGTAACAACAATATCTTGTTCATATCTCCAGAGTCACCATCAGCATCATTATCATCATTACGATAATTATTGTTATATTTAATGTCTGATATATAAATTAAGCTCATCTTTCTAGTCATAACTATACAACAGCAACTCTAGTGATGATGATAACATTGTTTATTAAATAGTAGCATTTTTATAGTCATATGTTATTTCATCAATACTACCTCCCTTAGCTAACAATATGGCCGCACAGTAAAATGATAGAGAGGCTTAACTGACATTGAAAATAGTAAACCAGATTCAACATATTGAGGGAAAACAAATAATAGACTCTGCACCACAGATCTCAACCAGTGATATAATAAAAAAATATATTGTATTAATAAATGTTGTTCAAGTTATTATCTTCACTATGTATATGAAAGTGTGCCTAATAATAAAGAGAGGCTTAATAACTGAATATATGGTCAAAGATATGGACAGTAACTTATATAAGTTTCAAGAAGAAGTGAAAAAAACAAAAAACAAACAACAAAACCTTAACAACACTTATGAAAAAAATAGTATGATGAACAAGGCTTTGAAGTAACTTCAAATATTATTGAATAGTTGAATCCAGACTCGAAGCTTGTATGTACATGATCAGTCATGTTTATTGAATTTGTGTTTTGTTATTTATTTATTTATTTATTTATCATTGAGATGATATATCATGTTTTGAAACTAAAATATCTTTGTTGTGTTTCATATTCAAATAAACATTTTTGAACATTAATGGAACAAAGTAGAATAGACTGATAGGTTCTTAAGTAGAGACCAAATCACAAAATGCATAGATTGTTCAAGGTGATGTTGTTGACACTTCAGGGAAGGTTAATGTTTAATGGGCATTATTAACAACAACAAAAATGAAAATGAAAGGATCAGGTAAAATGTTACCATGGAAATCTAAGCATAGAGAAAGGCCTTGCAGCTATTCTGCAATGGAAAAATGATACATTGTATCAGGAAACTAACATAAAATGAAACTGGCATCCTACAGCATGAAATACATGTTAAAGATAACTTCTCAATGAAGAATCCTTGAGTAGATTTCTGACATGAAATACTGGAATAAAAGAAATTTCTAAAAAGATGTTAAAAATATTTGCAGAATGGGACAATTGAAACAAACTAGACTTGTTATTTAAATTGTTGACTAACATGAATAAATAGATTTAGCTGTTGAAAAGGAAGCTATTTACGAAGATTCTCATTGGATAAAACAATGAAAAATATTAAAGATATGTGACCTCATTCTCTAAATATATAATAAAACGTTGCAGTTCTACATAATTTTCTTATTAATTCTCCAATTCTCTCCCCTTTTCACTATTTTACAAACATTTTTCAGTCACAGAAATATTTTACAAATTCCAAACAGTTGTAAACATTTATAAACTAACAGAAATGTACAACAATGAAAGTATATATAGATTTTTTTCATGGATTGAAATAATGAACAGGAAAATAAAAGGGAGAAAAATCAAAGAGGGAATAAGGAGAAATGAATGAGGGAGCTAACTCTAAACACTTGACTGTTGGCTGGGTGGTACATCTTATCTGCATCCCACAGAAAAGATGACAAATGTACTGCCATGAAAATTAGCCAGTGACACTCACTGACTCAGCCATTCGACTTCATAGGGCTCCTTCTTCAGGGCGAAAGCGCACTCCTCCTGATATTGTGGAAGAAAATGTCAGTCCAGGGACAGAAAACACTGGTAATCTTAAAGGTAACCAACACAGAAAGGAAATGGTTAGTCAAATCTGGTCTGAGAATTGAACTAACAACCTCAGGATTGTAAGCCTGACACTCTAACCCCCAAGCCATGCAAATTTACTGTGTGTATATATGTGTGTGTATATATGTGTATATATATATATATATACTAGACCTGAAAAATGCGCAAGCTCAAAAGAGCCACAGAATGTTATAATAAACCTTCAAAAGTGTGGGACTAGAGTTGCTGCTAAAAAATATTGTAATCATTATCTATCGTACACTCTGTGGCATCCATTTATAAAAAAGAGACTCATAACGAACTCAAGACGACACAATAATTATTTAAGCTAATGTTCAATATCTCATATTAGATGTTTAGTAATGATTAATACGAAATGCACTTAAACCGAATTCTATATTATAAATTCACTTAAATAATTATTGTGTCGTCTTGAGTTCGATATGAGTCTCTTTTTTATAAAAGGATGCCACAGAGTGTACGATAGATAATGATTACAATATTTTTGAGCAGCAACTCTAGTCCCACACTTTTGAAGGTTTATTATAACATTCTGTGGCTCTTTTGAGCTTGCACATTTTTCAGGTCTAGTTTAATATTTTTTTAAGGCAACGCTTGTAATAACTCTAGTTAAACATATATATTAATAATACATTATCGTTGCAATGTAATTCGATTATATAATTGTTATTTTATAAATGATCTTATAAATATTATTGTAAGATGTATAAAAATATTTTCAGACTTTTAATAACTACAAAAAACAATCAATATTAAATAAATATATTTTACATAATAATTGTTATAGTTGAATTAATAAAAAAATTAAATATTACATACAAATAGTCTAACATAATAATAAAAAAATAATCTAACATAAAACAAACAATAATATGGACAAATATACAATTAAATATGATACAACCAATATTATAAGCATGTTATAACGAACTGAAAAAAAAATAGTTAATATAAATTTAAAAAATCATATATAAATTAACAATATAACTTACCAAAACGAGAAAAATATTTTGATGATAAACGATGAAATACAGGAGGAAGATTCGAAAGCGAAACGATAAATAAACGTGCAAACAAAATAGCGGATGCTTTTGAGCAATAATTACTCTCGTTGGTTGATTAGCCAATAAGACGATACATTACAAAACATGTTTGGCAGCAATCACCACAGCCAGCAACACTCCTTGAATTGTTTTATTCAGAAGCTACGCATATATGTCAGACACGCAAACTTAAAACATTCTGTTGTTAGTCACTGCGTGTCTAACAGCTATATATATCCTACCCCCCCCCCCCCCCCCCGTATGTCAGACTACACGCCTACCCTCCCCAGCCTTCCAAACTCTGTTATTCAAATCCCTTTTCTCTCTCCTCTTTGAACTTTGTTATTTCCTGAACAAGGATTCTCCTATCTTCTTCTCTGGAAGAAATTGGCCATATCCAGAGCTGGAGACAGGATAAATTTTGCTAGGTTTAAACAAAATGCCCAAAGAAATGCCCTATGTCATTACAGTGCCTCTATGGCGCCATCTCCACCAAGAGTTAACAGATCCATCCATATATATCATCATCATCATCGTTTAACGTCAACTTTCCATGCTAACATGTGTTAGACGGATTGTCCCATTTGAGGACAGGTGACTGTGTCTTGCTCATATAGAACTGTTTCTGGCTAGATTTTTACAGCTGGATGCCGTTCCTAACGCCAGCCACATTTAGAGTGTGTACTGGATAATTTTTGTCGTTACTCCCTACACGACCACTTTACAGTGTGGTCATATATATATTTATTATCTAAGGGCCTGCTCTAATTGAGAGAGACAGACTGAATGACTCCTGCATCATCACATATCTAACACACCAACAACCCAACAGTTGCTATTGCCCTATTAACTAATTCATCTTACTTGTGATTTTATATTACAAAGTTTAAAACTAGAAAATATTTGAAAAGAAATCTGAGCAATTATATCTAAGCATGCTTGAGACTGAGAATATCTAATTCTTATTGGCTTTCATAGTCTATTAATCTCACCAGATTATCATTTGTAATGAATTATGACTGAATAAACATTTCAATATTACAATTATCATTGTTGTGATTATCATCATTATTATTACTATTATTATTATTATTATTACAATAGTATTTCAGTTAAAATATCAATTAACCATCAAAAGTTACTCTTGATTAAATGCTTTCAAGTAGCAAATCTGAGTGTACAAATGTTCAACAATTTTCGATAGAAATAAAAAATAAAAAAAAATAAATAAATAAATAAACATACGAAAGGTAGTTAACATTTGGTCTGTTTATGTCATTGTTAATATATTATTTCAAAATTTACATCTTATCCGACTCTGACCCAAATATAACACTTGCAGTATAATTCATATTTGATATTCACGATCTACTTGAATAGAACTACTTCAATATAATCCGATATGAATATTTTCTCTCAAAAATGTCAAACTTAACAACTTACAACAGGGCAAAATAATAATTTAAAAAAAAAAAAATAACAAAAACACATCTGTGGCATCTACGTTTAAGAATTCCATCACAGATCATAACATGAAATATTATTATTATTATTTCAGTTTCAATATGAATATCTAATAGAATAAAAAAAAGAAACCTTAATCTTAAATGATAATTAAATTGAATTTTCAGAAAACAGCTTTTCAATTTCATTAGAGACAGAAAAACTTCAGAATTTTAATATCAAACCACAAAGGATTACTTCAGATTTCTTGCCAGAAAAATATGATGAAAGGGCAAAAGGACAAAGTAGATAGAATTACAACAGACGCAAAACCTATTGTATGGAATTGGCAAATAAATCTTTTGCATATAATTATGGAAGATTAAACCCTGCATAAGCTAGGACCAGTATTTCACAGAGGATCAATATCTATCTTGGCAACAGCATGATTAGCACAAGGGTTCTAGAATTGGGTCAATCCATAACAGTAGTCTGCATATAAAGGTCAACAAGTGCAGTGATACTTCGTGGCAACTTTAATCTCTTATAAGCTATGCATTTAACAACCACTTTGCAAAGGAAATTTGAATTTCCTACAGAATAGACATTCAACTGAGACTAATAGGCACGTACAAAGTAAATTGTAAGTGTGAATATTAATCCTTCTCTATCTAAAAGTGATATACATTTTCAAGGAAGAGAAAACAGAGATGTGTGTGTGTGTGCATATATATATATGTGTGTGTGAGTATCTCTCTCAATATATATGTGTGTGTGTGTGCGTATTTTAACAGATAAAGTTTCTCAATTTCCTCATAGAAATTGACATAAAAGATTTTCATCATAATGCTACGTAGGACTTCCAGATTTGTAAAACATGTTTGAAATGTGGGTTTGTGTTTCTTTTAAATCATATCTATGAATATATATATATAATTAGACAAAATGCATCTAAAACAACAAAAGGTCATATGACTGCTTATTTAGACAAATACAGACTCCATCTTTTTGGACTAGATGAAGATAAATAGCAATTTTACTACCAACTGATCATGTCTCATTGCACATTTGGTGAGTGAGATGAAAGACTATTAAACCATCGTAGTAATCATGTTAGTGATCAAAGCTAAAGACTATAGATTATAGTTTTCTTGATGCAATTTATACAAGAAAAACTAATTTACTGAATATTTTATTTAAATCATACAATTAATTATTACACTATTATGTGATAAGGAGAAAACATACTTGCATACACATATATATATACACAGGGTGTGTCCCCCCCCCCCCAAATATATACACACTTCAACAGCATTCTTATCAAAGTGTGTATACGTTTTTGGGGACATCGTGTATGTATGTGTGTGTATACATATATATATATATATATATATATACACATGGTGAGTTGTGTAGACGATGTAGTTGCATGTAGTCCCAGGCAGTGTTATGTAAGTGAGGATTGAGACGTAGGCTAGATATTGAGTAAGTGAACTACAGGGAGCTGGAAGGACGCAGGATATCTCACTCCCCCCATATCTAGTCTACTCCTCAATCATCACATATAACACTACCAGAGACTATGCACAACTACATCTACACAACCCCCCATATCTATAAATATGTAGCCTGAGATACACCAATGCATTATATATATATATATGCGGTGAATTGGCAGTATCGGTAGAGGGTCGGACACCATGCTTTGCAGCACAGTTACGTCCCTTTACGGACTGAGTTCAAATCCCGCCGAGGTTAACTTTGCCTTTCATCCTTACGGGCTCGATAAAATAAAGTACCAGTAATACACTTCGATAATTGCTGGCCTTGTGCCAAAAGTAGAAACCATAATATTTATATATATATAGTGTAGGTACCAAATCAAGCACTCTATGCACAAGTAGAGTGTACATAACTCCTATGGGCACATTGAGCCAATCCTCTGCGAAATGCACGTAACAGGTCGATATACAATAAATATTTTTCATATGTAAACAAAACTTCCTTGTTTTTTCTATTATATATATATATATAGTAATATACGTCAAGACTCATCTTTTTCCATTTCTTAGAGAGTTCTAAATCCCAGTCTCAGGCTAAAATTTCTTTAGGCAAGAATTTTAGTTCAGAACATAAAAGGGCATAACTACATACCACATTGCATTTTGTCTGTTCTACCGATGTTACTATCTACTGCCCTAACTGTTGCAAACATAATAACAACTGAAAAGCAGCAAGTTGCAGCAAAGATTTATCTGAAAGTTCCCTTTTATTGATATCTGCAATAGTGAAGTAGCGATCACTTCTATGTCTTATCAATTTTACCACTTAGCCTAGCATAAAACAATTATGTTATCAACTCAGGGAGTATAAAAGGTTAAATAAAGCTGACAGAACAGAGAACTTCAATATTTGATCACAAGGGCTTATACATGGTATTACATCCACCATCATAATACTGTTTATTACATGAAGTTAAAGTAAAAAATACTTTTACAAGGTAATCTACAGCCATAACATCACAGAAAGAGTATATTCTCGATCCCTGAATATAAAATCCATCATAAGTTTTCTATTAAAATTAATTCAGCATGATTTAAGCCAAAACTAATGAAACTAAGAAAGAAATGAATAACAAAAGTCTTTTTGAAATTTTGAAAAGCAAGACAATTAGCAAATATGTAGAAGTATTGTATTTTATCAAAAACTAAAACAAATTAATTTCTTTATACTATAAAGAGTTCATGAAATGATGAAACAAAGTGGGACTCAAAAGAACTGAGAATATAAAATACAATATATTATATTATGCTTAGAGTTTCAATTCAGAGCAAACTAAAAAAAAAAAAAAGTAAATAGTGTAAAACCTGTCTAATGACAATAAATAAACTCCAATAGAATGTTTTCAATTACAAGAGACAAAAGAGGATAATTTGTTTGTTTGTGCTGAAAACAAAACAACTGACTAAATGCACAAAGGCAATTTGACAAGGAAACAAATTTCCAAAAGCCTCAATGGGAAATAGCAAAATGTTAAAACATTATTTTAAATTATTAGAAGACTACAAGAAAAGAGACTATGAAATAAAGAGCATTAGGATAAAAGATATTTGAAGTTTTTTGTCCTTGTCACTATTAAAAATATCAAAGCACAATTTAGACTGTATGTAAAATCCTTGGATAAATAATTTTATCTAATAAATCTTTATTTGACATTTCTTAAATGTTTACTTTCTGAGCCAAAAGACAGTATAATAATTTAATTAATATTATAAGTCCATCTAATATTCAGTGACAATAATAAAAAAAAATATTTATTGTTATATATTACATAAGGATTACTTTCAAAATTGGTTAGTAATGTATATATAAAAAATAATTGTTTCTACTTTAGGCACAAGGCCAGCAATTACCCAGTGCATTACTGGTACTTTATTTTATCGACCCCGTAAGGATGAAAGGCAAAGTCAACCTCGACGGGATTTGAACTCAGATCGTAAAGGGACATCATTGTTTTCTGACCACTTTTCAAGCTAGCCTGGGTTGAATTGGCCATCCCTGTCTGAGTTAGTTCTTATTCAGAGTTACTGCTCTTCTAGATAGATCAGAGGAATATGTTCCAAAGGTAGTCTTTGATATGTGACAGTAGTAGGTGCCAATACTTTCTATATAGATATTAATTTAAATATTTATCAGTTAATTAAATATAATTCTAATAAATATTTCTGTAGAAAACCACTTACAGTTTCAGGGTAATTTACAGATCTCTTTACTGTAAAAAAATGTTCAAAAAAGAAAAGCCTTTCTACTGGTAAGGGCGATGGATTGGCAGCACCGGTAGAACATTGGACAACATGCCTTTTAAGTTCTGAATTCAAATCCTGCCGAGGTTAACTTTGCCTTTCATCTTTACAGGGTCAATAAAACAAAGTACCAGTAATGCACTGGCGGTCATTTAATTGTTGACCTTGTGCCTAAATCAGGAACCAGTAAGAAGAGAACCTTTTCCTTTAATGAAGAAGAAGTCTCATTGCTAATCAAATCTGATCACATATTAACAGCGTTTATTTCAACAATGTTAGAACAAAGACATACTAACCCATATGTTGGAGTAGTTAGTACTAAAATAGTAAAGTATCAAACATTATATACAGGGTGTCCCAAAACAATGTATACACACTTCATCAGCATTCTAATAAATATTGCCTGAACAGGTAATCAAAATATGTATACATTTTTTTGAACACCTTGTATATAGTTAAAGCCTCTGTTGCAGGCTCAACCAACATACTGCAATAAAAGATGTTGGCAAGAACTGGTAGTAAGTAGTTAAAGGAATAGAATAATAATAATGACTTAGAAGGATGGAGTTAAGTTTGATCTTAAAAGAGAAATGAAATGAAATGATATCTAGGATAACTAAAACATCCCATTAAAGCCATGCCAGCATGAAAGAAATGGTCATTACAGAGATCTGGCTATGTTAATGAAGGAACATTTCATAGGCAAGTGTAGAACAACAAAAGATCAAATGCTTTCAACAATATTTTCAACATGTCACAGAAATTCCATTTAACCCTTTCACCATTTTGCATGCTGTCACTGGCATATTATTTCTGTCACATGTAATTACTTCCAGAAACAGATTCTAATCAAGTTATTTTGCGAGTGTTTTATCATATGTAACCGAATGTGCTTTTGGTTTGAATACTTTCATTATTCACACATATGCTATGCTAAAATATTACAATGGTTTAATGTTTTCTCAAATATGAATAGATATATATTAGTCAATAATTTCCAACTTGTCAATCTAGCATCCAATTATTGTATATAAAATTGCAAATAACGATTATCCTTATTCATCATCACTGATGATGATGTGTATATATATATATATATATATATATATATATATATATATATACATATATATATATATGTCTATATACATATATAAATAAATATATATGTATGTATATATGCATATACATACATACAAATAAATAAATAAATATATATACATTTATATATGTATATATACACATATAAATAAATATATATACATATATATACCGTCCAAACCCATGCAAGCGTAGAATATGGACGTTAAACGATGATGATGATGATGATATGCATATACACACATAAATAAATAAATATATATACACACATATAAATATATATATATATATATATGTATGTATCATCATCATCATCAATTAACATCTATCTTCCATGCTAATACATATAAACAAATAAATATATGTACACACACATATACATATATATACATATAAATAAATATATACATATATATATATAGTAATAATAATAAATTTGAAGACTAAAATCCAAAGAGGGCTCGATAAGGATAATCTGTTATTTTAATAAATATATATATAATATATAATTAGTCAACAAGACAGAAATAGATATCTAAAACCGAAGAATAAAATTTACTATGTTCTATTTAATTGTTATTTCAATCTTACAAGAAACACAACTATTACAATTTAATAACTTCAGTATCCTAAAAATACAGCAGCAAATGAGCAAAGTTGTTTGAATGCCAGATGGAATGATTTGTGGTATTTATTCTGGTTCCCTGTGCTTTTAGTTCAAATCCCATCCTTTCAAGGTTGATAAAAAAAAAAGTACCACTTGGTTCTTCTTCTTTATATTTTTCTCACTTCTCCCCTGGAAGAAATCAGATGCACTCAGACCTAGAGATGGATGGGCTCTACCAGGTTTAAAATGCCCAAGAAATGGGCCTGTTCAATATAAATACTGAAACCACAAGTGTGTGTGTGTATGCTTTTTACGCACTGTAAAAATGGTTGGTGTTAGGAAGGCCATCCAGCTGTAAAATACTTGGCCAAATTTACAATCCTCGTCGGAGCAAGGTACGGCGTGGCCAACTCTGGCCAGACTTGTCTCCTAACGTAGAAGACCCATGTAACTCATGCCAGCATGGAAAAATGGACACTAAACGATGATGATGATGATGATGTGTAACTGCAGCGTACATGTAGACCTGCTTGACATAAGAACAGAGCAACTACATAAATATATATCTATGTACATATGCATATATAATTCTTATTAAGAAACTGAATACAACCATGCATTAAAATCACTGTTTTTATGAACCATTTATCTATGCTGCAAGTCAAAACTCCTATAAAACTTTAAGAATATAATTCTTAATTGTGTTTAAAACAGAATTTTATAGATAAAGATGAAGATGCAAGGATTTGATGGGTCTACAAATTCAAATCATCATCATTTAACGTCCATTTTTTATGCTAGCAAGGTTAGGACGGGCTGTCCCTTTGTAAGAGATCAGGTCGGAGGACCGTGTTTCGCTCATACAGAACTGATTTTGGCTTGGTTTCTATGACTGGATACTCTTCCTGACCCCAACTAAATTTACAGTGTGTGCTGGGTGCTTTTTGTTGTGACTCCTACATGACCACTAGTGTGGAGTGGGCGTTTTTCTCATGATACCTACACGACCACTTTACAGTGTGGACTGACCGCTTTTATCGTGACACATACACATCCACTTTACTGCATATAACAATACACAGAGCAAGTCTTTTTGCTTTAAAAAATATTGAATTCTCCTCCCACAATCAATCCTTGAATTATGAAAGGAACATGATAATTAATTTCTAACACAGAATGCAAATAGCAGAAATACTGCATTCTGAGTTCAAGTCCTGCCAACACTGACTTTGCTTTTTATCCAACTGGGATGGGTAAAGCATGTGTCTAGATTGGTGAATTAATGGAGTCATTTGAGTATGGGATATGATGTCTTGTAGTATTTGTTCTGGCTCTTTGCATTCTGTTCAAATCTTATGAAAACCCACATGAACAGTAAACTTAATCAATCACCCAGTTTCACACCACCAGGTCTCTTATTTCAGGTTACTTTCTTGTCTCCCTACCTCACCAGGCTTCAAGGCCCTTAAAAGGATCATGGGCACTGCTCTTATTCCTGTATAAGCAATAGAAACATGGTATAATATTGTTGTTTATTTAAAGCCCAATGACAAGGTTAAACTTCATGACCTTTTCATCAGTAAATTACTTCCACTTCTCTAACACTAATATGGTTTAGTTACTATAATTTTATTATCATCAAAGTACAACAGATGCCCTCGTCTTGGTGAGACAATTACAAAAGAGGTTCTTAGAGAAGAATAAGCCACTATACTTAGCCTTTGTTGACCTAGAGAAGGCCTTTGATAGGATACCCCGATGTGTCATCTGATGGTCCCTAAGGAAACTAGGTGTTGAGGAATGCCTTATGAGGACAGTGCAAACTTTGTACAGAGGTGCTGTCAGTAAAGTCAGAGTAGGAATGGAGTTTAGTGAGGAATTCCAGATACAAGTAGGAGTACATCAAGGTTCGGTCCTCAGCCCGCTCTTGTTCATTATAGTCCTCCAAGCCATAACAGAGGAGTTTAAGACTGGCTGTGCATGGGAACTTCTCTATGCTGACGATCTGGTTCTTATAGCAGAATCAGTAGAGGAGCTAGAGAATAAATTCTGGCTATGGAAACAGCAGTTGGAAGCAAGAGGACTGAGAGTGAACCTAGCTAAGACAAAAGTGTTGATTAGAAAAGAGGACAAAACTCTGATTCCATCAGGGAAATGGCCATGTTTGATATGCAGAAAAGGAACTGGCATAAATTCTATAAAATGCACACAATGCAGACCCTGGGTACACAAGAGATGTGGTGGGATAGCAGGCAAACTAACAGGTAGGGAGAAATACGTATGCAGTAGATGTACAGGGAAATTAGACAGTAGAAGTCGCATTGATAGACACATTTTTCAAATGCAGGCGGGTGCTACAGAAGTGGTGGATAGCTTCCGGTAACTAGGAAATCAGATTAGCATGGGAGGAGGATGTTCCGAGGTCATAGTATCTAGAATAAAGATGGGTTGGAAGAAATTTAGGGAACTGCTTCCTCTGCTGACGAAGAAGGGTTTCTCCCGGTGTACAAAAGGCCGGTTACATGATGCCTGTGTGAGGAGCGCAATGCTGCATAGTAGTGAGACATGGGCAGCAACTGCAGAGACATGTGACGGCTGGAGAGAAATGAGGCAAGCATGCTCCGTTGGATGTGCAATGTCAATGTGTGTGAACGACCCAATATGGATGTGTTGAGAGAGAAACTGTGTCTGAGAGGGATAGAATGTAGTGTGCGAGAGAAGAGACTGCGGTGGATGGACATGTGATGCGCATGGAGGATGACCGATGGGTGAAGACGTGCCAGGAAATGCCAGTTGAAGGAAGACGTGGTAGAGGTAGACCACAAAAAACATGGGCAGAGGTGGTGAGAACAGACCTCAGATCGCTGAAGCTCACGGTGGAGATGACGAAGGACCGTGACAAGTGGAGAGATGCTGTGCTTAATAAGACCCATCACACCCTTGCAAGCAGGGAAAAGCGGACGTAAAATGATGATGAACAACAACAACACCAACACCAACACTACTACTATTATAAGGATGGTTGATTGTCCGAATCATTTGAGCATTGAACAAAAGGCTTTGCGGCATTTAGCTATGGCCCTTTGCATTTTGACTTCAAATCCCACCATCATCTTTGACTGGTACTTTATTTTATTGACCTTGGAAGGGTGAAAGGCAAAGCTAACCTCGGAGGAATTTGGACTCAGAATGTAAAGGGCAGTAACTCTATACTACGAAGCACGGTGTCTGAATAAGCACTATTATTGTTGGGGGGAGGGGGGGATCGGAAGAGGGTTGGATGCCATGCTTTGCAGCATAGAGTTGTGAACTTTAACCTTTACGGTTTGAGTTCAAATCCCACCGAGGTTAACTGTGCCTTTCATCCTTGCGGGGTCGATAAAATAAAGCACCAGTAATACACTTGGATAATTGCTGGCCTTGTGCCAAAAATAGAAACAATTATTGTTGGGCATGATTTGGGGGGGGGGGGGGTATGATTAATTTGTTGCCGAGTATGCTACAAATATCCAAATATCCAAATATCAGTTAAACACAGTTTTGAGGAAGCATCTGTATTTAATTTTTTCTATTACTTTTTAAAATTTATCTAAATATACTCAGATTCTACCAGAAAAAAAATGTTGATAAAGATTAGTTGAATCAGTAATATATTTTTAGCTTGATAGAAATATTCTGTTTTTTTTTCTTTTAATATTTGAATCACGAGTTATATGAGTAATTATATCATGTCTAAAAACTATTTCTTAAGAAGCCAGTAGAGAAATTGATATTTCATCCAAAACAAATCCCAAAGATATATTTAATAAAAACACAACTTCTATTTTAAGGATTTTGTGTTAGAATAGCAGTAATAGTTATTAATGTGTAACGCTAGTTAGTTCTATTTAAGCAGACATATGGTATGAAGGTGATTAATCCTTTTGATAACCAGCTCAGCTCAGTCTAAAACATGTCTGGTTCTAAAAAACAAAGCTACTCATTTTAACCCTTTCATGAATGTATTTCTAATGAAATACACTCTATTTCAATTAATTAATGAAGAATTACTTAAATTATTAATTATTTCATTACTAAGATAGTAATTTAATATAAGGTTCTTAGATAAAATTATACTGGAAGATTTTAATTTAAATTGGTAACCTTTAAAATGGGTGGTTTTATTTCAGGTTGTTGACGAAACGGTTAAATTAAAACCTTCCAGTATAATTTGATTTAAGAACCTTTTGTTAAAATTTTAGTAGTGAAATAATTGATACTTCCAGTAACTCACTCTTAATATTTCATGAATTAATTCAAATATAGCGTATTTCGTTAGAAATATGGTAATGGAAGGATTAATTGAACATGAAGGAGTAAAGCATAGGTCTAACAAATGGATATTCAAATGTGTCATCTGTACATTTCAGTGGTTTCTTTACACTCCAACATTTATATTGTATTTAAAAACTTGTGCTCTCCATTTTACATATAAAAGGGAGTCATTTAATGGTGGTCTGGTAGCTCTACTGAGCTAGTCTAGTCATAGAAGAAGGTCCCTCATAGGCTCAAGTTATAAGTAGCTATTATTGGATTGGCAGAATCGGTAGAGCAGTCGGATAACATGCTTAGTGACAAAGTTACAGCCCTTTGCATTCTGAGTTCAAATCCCGATGAGGCTAGGTTAGCTTCACCTTTCAACCTAACGGGGTCGATATAATGAAGTACCAGCAATGCACTGGGATAGATTTGATTGACTTTCTCTTACTCCAAAATCACTAGTTTGTGCCTAAATCATAAACCATTATTTATAAATATATGAATTTAAGAAAAACAAATTCAAGCCCAATAAAAGAAAGGGTGAAAATAGTAAGAACAAGATCTATTTAAGGATTACTAATATTGCTACAGAAGGTTCTTGGAATAAGAAAGAATTATGAAAGTAATGAAATGAAGCAAGGCATCATTAGTTACAGTTAACAATACAACAGACCGAAAGAAACACTGCCAAACCAAACAATGATGATTTGGCTGACAACAACATATATGAAACATTTAAGATTTTAAATGTTATAACCAAATGCCAATTTCATGTCATATACATTGATAAAATAAATTAAGATTACTACTACATAAACATTTTGTAACATGTTCAAGTTGGATTGAATATACAGTCTTGGCCTTTACATTTTCAGAGAGACTGTCTTTAAATTTGATTCATATAGATTCATGACTTTCAGAGTATCAAAGATTGATGCAGCAATGGACAAGTTATTTAGGCATTATAATTAGGCACGTGGCTTTGTGGTTGAATTATTCAGCTCACAATCGTAAAGCCGTGAGTTTGATTCCCAGTGGTGCATTATGTCCTTGAGCAAGACACTTTATTTCATGTTGCTCCAGTCCACACAGCTGGCAAAAATGACTTGTACTTGTAATTCAAAGGTGTCACGTTTGGTGTCACGCTGAATCTCCCTGAGTACATTAAAGGTATGCATGTCTGTGGAATGCTCAGCCACTTGCACGTTAATTTCACGAGCAGGCTGTTCTGTTGATTGAATCAATTGGAACACTCATCGTCGTAACCGGCAGAATGCCATCCATCCATAATGTACATTATGTTTACCAATCTCTATTCCATTCTTTCATCTTGAACCACAAAATTATATTTTGTTTTTAGTGAGTACAACATTTGAAACTTCCCTTCTTTGAATTTACTCATACATTCTCTAGCTATTGTTCTACTTCATATTTAGTTTGAATATACTGAAAGAAAAGATTCCTTGATTATGCATTACATAATGTTATATATATAGGTTACATATAACAATTATATTTTTACATCAGTTAACAAATGTTGTTAATCTGTGAAGCTTATAGTTGGAAAGACACTCCTGTTTCAACTGGAAATACATAAAATCTACTTCTCTTTTAAAGATGATCAGCAAGAAAACATGGGAGTTGGCCCAAATAGATAAACTATGTCAGCCTGAAGTAATGAAAAGCAATATGCTTGAATTTTCCATTCACTTTAATCGACTTTCAGTATTAACAGTCTCTTCAAATTAATATGATAAACTAGATTTATAATCAAAGTCAATAAAATTTCTGAAAAATAAATAACAACCACCGTGCTTTAAAATAATAATAATAAAAATAAAAAGGGGTCAAGCATTAATGAAAAACAGTGATAGGCTGAAAAGGAAATGACAATGCACGTTTTATCAAGCCACCCCGGCTTAAATGTTAAAACATTATCTTTATTTATAAGATAGGTAAATATAGGCTGGATATGTATAGCATTACATTAATGAGCATTAAACAATAGTACACACTTATATCATTAAGGTGTGTATACAATCAATTAAAGTTCAGTCAACTATGAACTAGATTAGTAACCTTCGGGTACTTCTTAGTATGCAGATTATTGAACACACAGATATTTATGCATATATGATTAAACTCAAATAGGATAAAGCAATCACCATCGTTTATCTATTCCCATCTCTCCTTCTCTCTCTTACACCTGCACGTAACTATTAAGTTCAACCTAGTGTCCAATATATAGAACAATGCTTCCAAGAGTTCTGCTAATTACCTAATAATCTGATTACAAATTATACGAAATATATTGACTACATTACATGCAGTGGTCCATCTATTTATCTATGAAAAATTTGGGACCCCAACGGCTGAGCTCCTGCCGTTTCAACAGCTAGATCCGAACTGAATCGCTAGTGTTCTGGATCTTGCTGTTGAAACGGCAGGAGTTCAGCTGTTGGGGTCCCGAATTTTTCCTATTACCCATTCTACTACCCAAATATCGATTACCCTGGTGAGTAATGGTCTAACTGCTTTTTACTGCATCCATTCTGATCTATCTATCTATCTATCATACATCTCACACTAAGTTTAGCAAGAAAGAAAGAATTTTTTTTAAAACTAACAAAAAACAAAAAATTAATAAACAATGTGAAAGATATGCAAATATCTACTCCCAGCTAATGTTAAGGGGGGAGGGGGAAGAGACTGAAAGCTGATAAGGAAGAACCTTATAGGAAACTATCATATAGTCTCTTGAATTAACAGTTATCTGATAGTAAACAAAACAAGGTAAGAAGTCCCATGAACACACTGATAAGAAAATTAACAACGATCAAACTTACAACCTTGAATTTTTGCATGAAATATATAAATATAAAATTTCCTGGTATAATAAAACATTAGAAGCTTGTTTGTATAGTCATGGTGACCTTAAATTTTCTATGGTTTCAACATTTCGGTTTTTTGCACTGATTTCTACAGTTTGAAAACTTACAAGGGATTTCTGCTATATTTATCATTATGAAGAACTATTGAAGTAAACTAAGACAGCTTTCTATATAAATTAAAGCAATTTTTAAACTGTATCACAAGTGATATTTTAGTTTAGCATGTCATTAGAAACTATATAAATATACTTAAGCTACATTAACTGTAATAATCAAAACATTCCATCATTTAATGGAATACAATTGGTAAACAGGATCGATGAAACATGTCACATATACATCATCATCATCATCATCATCATTTTAGGTCAATTTTTTTCATGCCAGAATAGATTATAGATCAAGTTAATAGAAGACAGGTTGGGGGACTATACCTCACATTCCAGTTTTGGCATGGATTCTATGGTTGGATGCCCTTCCTAACACCAAGAACTTTACAGATTGCACTAGGTTAATTTTATGATGACTTTCAAATACTAAGCATCTTTCTCTGGCTCACTTTAAACTTCAAATGTTCAAATTCTGGATTAACAGACTTAATTTCAATCCTGAATTATCCAAAGTAATCTCCACAAACTCAGAGTACTGTACTTCATTATAAAGACATAACGATTATTATTTAATGTGGATTAAGTTGGGTTTTTTTCTTCTATAAATTAGCAGAAACAATTCAATAGAGACATAATAATGATTTCTGATTTTAGGCACAAGGCAAACAATTTGGGGAGAGAAGGTCAATCAAATCGAACCCAGTACATTACTGGTACTTTACTTTATTGACCTTGTAAGGATGAAAGAAAAAGCTAACCTGAACATGATAATAGTAATAATAATAATTGTTTCTATTTTAGGCACAAGGCCAGCAATTACCCAGTGCATTACTGGTACTTTATTTTATCGACCCCATAAGGATGAAAGGCAAAGTTAACCTCGGCGGGATTTGAACTCAGATCATAAAGGGACGTAACTCTATGCTTCAAAGCATGGTGTCCGACTCTCTACCGATTCTGCCAATAGTAATAATAATAATGGTTTCTTATATAGGCACAAGGCCAGCAATTTTGGGGGAGGGAAAGTCGATTAAATCGACCCCAGTGTGTGATTGGTACTCTATTTTATCGACCCTGTAAGGATGAAAGGCAAAGTTAACCTTGGCAGGATTTGAACTCAGATCATAAAGGGCCGTAACTCTATGCTGCAAAGTATGGCATCTGACACTCTACCGACACTGCCAATCCACCATAATAATAATCTTCATGATAATGATATATCAATTTCCAAGGACAAATTTCACATTATGCTTCCTTTTTATATCATACACTACAGGGAAAAAAAATTTTTTTGTGGGGTGGAATTTTAAACTATTTACTAAGTGGAAAAAATTGTGTACCATACTTGAGATAAAAACAAATATATAGACATTCATCATCATCATTTAATGCCCATCTTCCATGCTAGCATGGGTTAGATATTGTCAAATAAATTCATAAGGCTTAATCAGGTTAATCAAAATTAACATTTCTTACCTATTTTTATAGCAGTTATAAAATCTAGTGGTATGGCAGAAGCAGTAGAGTGCTGAGGTAAACCACTTCACTTTTGTTAACTTCACATTCTGAGTTGAAATATTACCACAGTCAACATTATGTTTCACCCCTCCATGTTCAATAAATTAGTTAAGTCAATAAAAATAATTAGCATTTACACCACTAGGGTGAATTCAAGTGGCTTATACACCTGCTATAAAAATGTAAGGCCTTGTGTCAAATTAAGCCCCACACACAGATACATTACACATGTGTGTAAGTGTAAATATATATATGTGTATAAATATATATCATCATCATGATCGTCGTTGTCACTGTTTAACATCTATTTTGGATGTTTAAATTGGTTTTATAGGCTGTCACCTTACCTGACTAAGTAGGTCAGGTGACCATGTCTTTCTTTTACAATCCATTTTTGGTTTGGTTTTCTATGGCTGGATGCCCTTCCTAATGTCAACGACATTTCAGTATGTACTAGGAGATTTTTTTCATTGAACCAGCACCACTAATACCTTACAGGGTGAACTGGGTGCCTTTTCATTGAGGCACCAGCACAATCACCTTACAGAGTGAATTGCGTGCTTTTTGTTGTAGCACCAGCACATATATATGTGTGTAAGCATATATATATATATATATATACACACACATTCGGTATACAAGGATGCAAGCACTTGACGTTATATTACTTCTTTAAATATGCATAACGGCTCAATTAATAAAAGACTAACATCTCCACCTTCGCATATATATATATATATATATATATAAAGGAACGATCGACTTTCCAATTGCTAATACTATCTATTGGTTGCAACTCCAGGTAGAAGGAACAACGTGAAATAAAGTGTCTTGTTCAAAGACATAATGCATCACCTGGTTCGGGAATCAAACTCGCAACCTCACGATTGCGAATCCAATTCTCTAACCACTCAGCCACACACCATCGAGAGAGAGAGAGAGAGAGAGAGAGAGAGTAACAAAGTTATACTTAAAATAATTTTTATTCTCTATATATATATATATTCTGTGTGTGTGTGTGAGCACACATACAAACAAAAATAAATGCAAATGTATATATGCACACATATATACATATATACAAATATGTTAATCCACAATCAATGTTTCCAATCTTTCGCTGGGTGTGATGGGTAGAATAAGGATGGCCAATGTATACAGAATTACAGAAGAAAAATATATGCAAACATTTTCTGGAATTTACTCAGAAAAAATACAGAAGATAATTGAATATGATGTTGGGCTTTGATTGGATACTGAAAGACAGTTATGTAAGTACATTGTGTATTCCTGGGTGAATATACAAGGTAGAGGAGAGAGAAAGATTAAGGTGATGTGGATATATGGATTGTTCCTGCTTCACAAATTTTGACTCAGAATGCCAGATCCATGCCAAAATGATCTTTGAACAAAAAAATCCTGGGTTTAATATCTCCACAGAATAAAATAGGGAAGATTAAAAAAAGGAGATGAAGAAAGTCTGAAAGTTGTCATAAATTGAGAGTGGGAGAAAAAAGAAACACATGCAGTTGAGGAAGAAAGGTATAATAGTTTGATGTCATTTTGTGACATCAAACTGTGTTTTTCTTCCTACTTCAATCTGTTTCTCTTTTCATTCTCCTTATATCTTGCTCTATTTTACAGCCATTTCTGTATCTCACCAAGCCAGACACATACACAAGTCCCCCTCTCTCTCTCATATATATATATATATATATACACACACACACAGACACATATTTATATATATCATCATCATCATTGTATATGAGTGTGTGTGTACTTCATCTTCACCAGGAAACAAGATAGACAAATGGTTGTAAATGCCAAATCCTTCCTTGATGAAGAATGTACATCCCAACACAGATTAGTTATCAGTGACCTTAAAGTAAAAGCTAGATGAAATCAGAGACAAAAGTTGATCTGGAGAAGAAAGAGACAAGGAAACTGAAAGAATCGTCAACTGGGAATAAATTCAGAGAAGATATACTTGACTTCTGTAACAAAAAAGAGGACATGAAGATCTATAATATAAAGGAAAATTGGAAATTTCTATGAGACAACCTGCTGAAGGCCACGGATCATGTTTGTAGCTGGAACAATGTCCTATCTATAAGAAAAGTGTCATTGTGGTAGAATGATAGGATACTAAGAACCTTAAAAGAGGTTGGCTTGAAAAGACTGGAATAAAAAGAAGTTGAGTACAATGCCAAATAGCTAGAACAAAGGCTCAGTGCCAGGTACACTATAGTATGATTTCTCTCAGGTGAATATCAGTAAAAGTGTTCAGTAGAATCCTTTGACAGAAGGAAAAATAAAACGGAAGTAGATATTTGGTTTCATAGTCAGACATTCAAGAATCCATACATACACTATTCTCTGAAAATTCATAATAGTTTAACCTTTTAGCATTTACATTACTCTACATTTACTATTGTATTTTCATGGTAAAGGCTTTCTCTCACATAATATCAAATCTATGAGATTCTGATATTATTTACTTTGAAAACAATACTTTAACATCAGTACGAGTGGCCAGTTACGGCCAGTTTGAGGAGAAAGAGGTGAGAGAATCCTGGCCGGATACGGCCAGTTTGAATGTTAAAGGGTTAAGTACATCATGTTCAAAACCATGTTAGACCTTATATACATCATAAAAGAAAAATATTTCACATTTTTCCAGTTCTTAATACATGAATACTAGCTTTTGAATGCTATGGATTTAGTTGCTAAAATTTTAGAACAATGAATGAATTACAAATACACATTTTTTTTAGTTTTTAAAGAGCATCAATTTAGATCATGGGAAGAAATTTTGAGATGGTAGCTGACGTTTCAATTTTATATAATCCATCAATGAAATGCCTAGGTAGAACCATTACTCCTCCAAATTGAGAGATCTCAGCTCCGATAGTATAAGTATATGGTTAGAATGTCTTAGGAAAGAATTGCTGGACAGATTTTATGAGCAAAATGAACCAGCAGGAGACCCAGAGCAAGATGGTTGGATAACATCCACGAGCTTGGTTAGTCGCGCTTGCGGATCCAGCCAGATCAGTTAGAGATGGTTGCTTCTGACCGAACCCACTGGAAGAAGTGTTTGAGGACTCTGTCCTCACAACCCTCTCAGGAATAAGTGGGTGAAGAAAAGGAAGAAGAGAAGAAGATCAATGAAATTCAGAGTAGTTGCAAAGGAATCACAGAGTAAACATTATAGATTTGGGATCTCTAAACTCAATACTGGTAACAGGAATATTTAAGGAAAAACAAAATATCCCCATCTCAGTTTCAGAAGTTTTATCTGAGATAAGATAAAGAAGAATACATTGAAAATGAATCAAAAGTTTTGGCAAATGTAGTTATAAAGATTTTTCACTTAGATAAATCTTATCCAGATTTATATTATGATAAATATCTGAACAGATGAAATTTTGGCATTTAGGCTCAGGAAGTTGATATCTAATCACAGATGCTGCACTTTATCTTTGAGCAAGATACTTAACTCTAGAGCTTGCTATCTAAATCTATGAAGCAGGAAATTGTGTGCAAAATAATCTGAAAATGGTTACATTCTGCCAATTTATAAACACCCAAGAGAAATTCTGTTCAAAACTTGAAATGATAAAGGAAAAAGAAATCAATTTATATACAAACACACAGATATAATATCATTGTATTGTGATGATAAGGTTGCTGTTCATGGGATTTAAAAAGTAATACTACGTAGAGTTTGGCTTGAAGTAGATCCACACTGATCGTATGTGACTATGAGAGTTTGTGGCTATAACTAACAGTTAAGGGTTGAAGTGAAGAAGGTTCCTCACTTATTAATTCACTCATACATTTCAGTCAACACATTATGCTTGCTTTAAAGATTCTTCTTTAAATTCTAACATTTTATCAATGAAAACACTTTCATAAGCTGACCCCTTTTTTATAATTAACTCATGACTCCTTCACCTTCATAACAGATGAAATGTACAATCTCTGTAGCTGTTACCTGTTTTTATTAATTTTGGTCCCAAAGAATGAAAAAGAAAACAAAGAAGAGGTCAGTGGCCCTGCTTCAGTGCAGACCTGTCCAACCCTTGCTAACAGGGGAAGTGGACATTAAGCCTTCAGCATTTACATTACTCTATATTTACTATTGTATTTTCGCAGTAAACGCTTTATCTAAACTATAATAAAGGAAGGTCTGCGGGACAGCGTACGTTTTTTTTTTTTTTATCCCGTTAGTAAAATAAGTTGGATTACTTTGAATAAATAATGAATGAATATTACATAATTTATCTACTAAATTTTGTAAACAAAAATAATTTTAAATTGACTTCTTTTCAAAGTTGCACTTCCGGTATATCGTTGCCACCACCACCACATCAACTACCATATATATAGAAAGAGAGAGTGTAAGATGTCAACACTTCCGGTGGCGATCACTTAAATAAACATACTAATTTTCTCCTAATGCAGTGTATATATAATATCGTCTTTTTTTAATGTATCATGAATTACATTACTGATTACATAAGACAGTGTAACAATTTCTTCATTCAATTTCTGTTTATATTGTCAATTACGATTTTATTTGATGTATCATATCTACATGTATATATACTTGCGTATAATATCAATATACACACTACACTTGCTAGCAGAAAACCACCCTTCGGGTGGTTTTTCTGCTAGTCTTACATAATATCGAATCTATGAGATTTTGATATTATTTATTTTGAGAACAATATATTAACATCAGTATGAGTGGCCAGTTATGGCCAGTTTGAATAGAAAGAGAATTCTGACCGGGTACAGCTGGTTTGAATGCTAAAGGGTTAATGATGAATGATGATGATAATGATGAATTAGAGAGAGAAACTGAATGTAAGTGCTAAATACCTCTGTCAATTGCCCCAGATATAATAGTTCAGTTTGATGTCTGCCAATACCATGAAGTTATCTGTCAGCTTGACCAGGTTAAATTGAGCATTTGTTTCATTGGTGACCTGCCTCTCAGCCAGCATAGTACATTAGCCAACGATATACACTTTTCACAATAGTTTTAGAACCTGCAAGAAAGATAAGTCATACAATTAATTACAAACGTTGATGTGTGTATGTGTGGTTTTAGCATATATCAAACTAATTGTCTACATTTGGCACAAGGGCAGCAAATACCCAGTACATTACTGGTAATTTATTTTATCGACCCCGTAAGGATGAAAAGCAAAGTTAACTTCGACGGGATTTGAACTCAGACCGTAAAGGGACGTAACTATGCTGGAAAGCATGGCATCTGACCCTCCACCAATGCTGCCAATTCACTGCCCTTGTATTGTGGAGAATGTTGTACATCAAACTGATCTGCTTCTTTACTCTTATTTATTACCACCACTAAGTTGTTTAAGTGGAGGCACGTGACCTAGTGGTAAGGGTGTTAGACTTACAATTATAATGTCATGGGTTCAATTCCTGGGCTGGGTTGTGTGTTGTGTTCTTGAGGAAAACAGTTTCCCATTGCTTCAGTAAACTCAGCTGAAAATGAGCACCAGCAATAGCTGGGGGTTTCACCCTGTGATGGACTGGTGTCCTGTCCAAGGGTGAGTCCCTAAAGCGGGATAAGCACCAGCCTAACAAGCCTTCTGGCTTAAAACACACTAAGTTGTTTGCATGTCCATATGACATTCTCATGTAGGAGTAAAGGGCAGAATGCTGTTATTAACTCAACGTCCTGTACCACATTAAACTACATTTGCAAGGTATTCTTGAAAAGTACAACACACCGCTATATTCTATTTCTATTTTGTGTTCCAGCCAACAGGCTGAGGCCACACCGGAGCACTGCCATTATGATTGCATTGCTTTAAAAATTGAAGTATTTACTTCAGTTTACTGCAAATTTTCTGAACAATCTGTTCAACAGTAAAGATACAATAAACGTTTGAATTAACAAAGCTGTTTTTAGATATTTTCTGCCATTTCTTTACAAGATGTTAGAATGGTACATTACAAGATTTAAGGTAATTACTATATAAAAGTATAGACACTATGTCTAAGGATGAGGATAAGAACCTAAAAAAAAATGTAAGTTTTTTGGGGGAGAGAGAGAGAGAGAGAGAGATGGGATTAAAATCTGAATATATTAGCTAACACTATCCACTTCACTACAGAGAATTATTACTAACTATTTTCTGTTTCCATAAATTGAGAGAACAGATTGTGTCCCATTCTTTACTGAATGGATAGTACATTTAGTATCTGGCAGTGTTTGAACTCATGACTGTGTTTCATAACTTATCTACATACTGCACACTTCTAATTGATGATTAAATATATATATACATATAAAAAGAAAAAAACATTGCAAATAATGCATACATATATAGAGAGACAGAGAATCAATTTTTAGAATTACTAATACATTCCCTAGATAATGTAATATAGGTCGAGAGCAAGAGGAGTGAGTTATAGCAGGTTTCATTTCTAAGACAGCTAATCTGGTACAATATACAGCAGTTGTGAAAGTAACTACTCAAACAAGTACAAATGAGCTGATTATGGTACTGTTCAAGCAGTGAGCAAGTAGGAAGCCAAGCAGAAGTTAAATTTGACATGGAAATTGTAAAACTATAAAGTAATAAAGAAAAATATGCTATGAAAATGGAATAAAAATGAATCATTAATCGCTGCCGATTGAAATCAAAATCACTGATTATAATTTCAGTTGAAAGTTTTCCACTATTGGTCTTCCTTTGCAACACACATCTCTCAATCCATTCTCTCTGAAGAAGTTTTCTTTTATGTCTTTTCTACTAAGTTTCTTTTGATTGAATAAAAATTGTATCATAGCAGAATGAGAAGAAGAGAGGGAAACCAGTAATGATGGGCAGGGAGATAAATGGCAAAATGGCTGGCAGAAAAAGCTGGTTGTTCATAAGAATTGTTTGAGTGGTAATTAATCTTGGTATAGTTTGTGTATAGAACTAATACTATTGAACAAGATTGCATGTAACATTATTTTTAAAAAAAGAAAAAAAGTAGATTAAATTTTATTGGTGGAGAAATATTTTCTGAAAATGTCTTTAAATCATTAGCCTAAGAAAGAGGTAAAAAATGGTTGAAAAGAAAAAAATAATGTGCTTATGTTGTAGGGGGTGGAGGATCAAGATAAGAGAATATACTGTACTACATCTTGGAAGTGTCATAGTGAAAATCTAATTGTTTTCAGCAGCTAGGATATTAAGTTCATTTTGATTGCAAGAGAATTTACCACAGCTGACTGATATCAATGTCATTGAATGAACCTTAAACCTAAGTGCAAATTAAGGAAACATTATTTGATCAATAAAAAAAGGGGGAAGCAAGTCATTTACATGCATTATTTTCTCTACCCTTGGAGTCAATTTATAAGTAATTTATCTCAGTTTATTTGGCAAATAGCTAAGTTAAATATGACCGAGAAAAAAAAAATATATATCATATTCAGTAAAACATTTAATAAAAAAACAGATAATACGAATAGAAAAATATAGCAATTCCCAAATGGAACACTAGTATTAATGATATATACATACATATATACACATACATACATACATACATACATATATACACATACATACATACATATATACACATACATACATACATATATACACATATATATATACACACACATACATATACAGAGAAAGAGAGAGAGTCATAGTGAAAACAGATTATATGATAACACAAATAGAGATCTTGGTTACAGTGTTGCTTTAAGTAAAGTGAACCTACACTTATTTATTAGGTTAAGAAATTAAGGAACTATTTCCAAACTGATGTATAAAAATTCAAGATTCCTTATTTTACAATACATGAAGTTTCACATGGAGTTTTGTTATAAACTCCAATGTTAAAAGAATGTTGTAGAAACATTCCTTTTGATGAGGGGTGGATATTGGAGAATAAAGTGGTTGTGTAGGTGTTGGGACAAAAAGCACTCAGCACACACCGTAAGGTGGTTGTGTAGGTATCATGACAAAAAGCACTGTAAAGTGGTCGTGGAGGAGTCATGACAAAAAGCACCCAGCCCACACTGTAAGGTGGTCATGTAGGTGTCACAACAAAAAGCACCCACCATACACAATAAATGTGGTTGGCATTAGGAAGGGCATCCAGCCGTAAAAACCTAGCCAGAAACAGTTCTATTTGAGCAAGAAACGGTCATCTGACCCAACCTACCTCTAATTGGACAACCTGTCTAACCCATGCTAGCATGGAAAATGGATGTTAAACGATGATGATAATGAAGATGTAAGTCAAGCAGATGGATAATTTCATATTTGTTCTTTCATCTACACAAGAGATAAACACCAGGAACTGAAGGCCTAACATCAGAATATGTAAGATATGACATTGGAATATGCAATATAACAAAATACCAGATTATATCATGAGATATGATGGTAGTTTGGAAGATATATAAGTCGAAGGTATCACATTTATTATCATCATCATTTTTACATCAACTATTCAATGTTGACATTGGTAGGATGAGATATTTTGAGGCAATGTTTAAGAGTTTGATGTCCTTCCTCACACTAAATCCTTTTAGACACTTCTTCTGCCATGCAGGGATACAGTGTAGTTATTCTAAACTGTGTTGGATTTAGGACAAATGAGGCCCCTCACATGGGCCCTGAAGGAGGTAGGCCCAGAAGACCTACACAGGCAGTCAGCAAGATGCCCCTCCTCCCTTGCCAACGGGATCCTGTGCTTAAGCACACCTAAACGCAATGGTAAATCAGGCACTGGATACATATTGTATTATATAAAATATGAAGGTGGTACCACAAGGTACAAGATTATAATATTTCAGAAAAGGAGGCACCATATTACAATATATAACATAATAAGGTACCACATTGTAATATATAACATGATGATGGTACCATATTACAATATTTAACACATGAAGGTACCATATTACAATATATTAAAGATGAAATGCATCATATTGTAATATATTTTTTTAGTACAAAAACATGAAAATTGTACACCAAAGTTATCTCAATTTAAGAAATAAAGAAAATAATCTTTTTTTTTTTTTCTATAAAAATGAAATTGATGTAGATAATGTATTGGGCTATTAATACAAATAGCAAAAACCTAATTCAGAAAGGAGCAAAGATTAAGATAACATTCTGAAAAGATACAATGGTTTCACTTTGATCATAAATAAATAAATAATCTCTTGAAAAGCTGTAGCATGTCTAAGTCTTTGTGTTGGAACAATGATGTTTAAAGTAACTATAACCAGCAACAATATATTAGTATTCTGGCCTACATTTTGTCAGTTTTCAGAAGAAAGTTGCCAGAAAGATTTATAGAAAATAGTTATTGTATGGATACATTAACATTACAGCAATCTTACAACTCTGAAGAAGTATTCATTGCTGCCTAAAAACTCTTGATAAAACCTCAATAAATAGATGGCATATCACTTCAATAATTCTATAAACCAACATGTATGCATACACACACACCTATACACAAATGCTTTCTCTAAAACCACTGACTTTAAAATCACTTAAGTTATTGAAGATTTCTTATTTGATGGGAAAGTTTGTTTCATTCTACTTTTTAATTTTTATTTCTTTTTTTCACAAAACATTTGAACAGAATTGAAATTTTTAAAAACTTAATAAAAATAACAAAATATCCTGACAGTAAGGAAACCATTTTGAAATAAAAGCAACAGAATTTCTTAGCTTGAAATTTAGGCTTTTATTTCAGAAAGGAAATTTTCCAAAATTGGTATTATAGTTGATCCATACATAAGAACAATGACCTGACCTAAAGAATGACACAACAACATTAACACGATGTTATTCTATGACATCACGTGGTTTAAGTTGTTGTTTAGCCTCAAGTCAGCACTTAACTATGATCAAAGGCATTTTACCCTTACCCATAACTTTTTTGTGTACCACACATTAGGAGGAGGGCTTAACTTCTGACAGTCATAGAGGTGCCGTTTTTCAAACCCTTAAGCATTTACATTACTCAATATTTACTATTGTATTTTCACAGTAAAAGCTTTATCTCACATAATATTGAATCTACAAGATTCTGATATTCTTTATTTTTCAAACAATACCATAACATAATATGAGCAGCTGGTTACAGCCAGTTTGAATATAAAGAGGTGAGAGAATTCAGGTTGGATAGGGCCAGTTCAAATGCTAAAGTGGTAAGGTCTGCTGAACACAGCTAATTTCTTCCAGAAAAAATGAGAAATGGGAGAGAATGCAAGAAAAAGAAAATGATAAAAAGAGACAGTGGAAGAATGAATCCCAGTACTGAACCAGTACTTTATTTATCGACCTTGAAAGGATGAAAGGCAAAGTTGACCTGAGTAGGATTTGAACTCAGAGCATAGTGAGTGGGAATAAATACAGAGGCATTTAATCTGACACCCTAACAAACCTGCCAATTTACTGCCTTACCCCACATTAGCTTATCTAATTATTTAAGAAGAGAGAGTATCAGCTGAAGGAAATTTAGCTGCTATTTCTAGTATTTGAGTGACTTCATAAATTGACACAAAATAAAAATAACATGGTCGCTGAATTACTCAATATTAATTACACAGTAACATCAAATAGAGTACACCTTAACTAAAAAATGTGAAGCATTGGTGTGTGTGTGTGTGTGTGTATATATGTATATACACACACACACAAAAAAAAGCTTCAAGCATGGGCATCGCTTGTTATATGACATTTTTTGCAATGCATGGTATTGCTGGCTATAGGCAAGTCCCTAGCAGGACTAAAAAGCCACATCCGTAATGCTCATGCTTAAGTATCAAGCGATGGCATTACTTGTAATCGAGTTGCAGCCATCATTATCATTATATATATATATATATATAATAGAAAAAAACGTGGAAGTTTCGTTTACCTATAAAATATATTTATTGTGTATCAACCTGTTATGCACATTTCACAGAGGATTTGCTCAAGGTCACCTATAGGAGTTATGGACCACCTACACTATATATATATATATATATATCGGCCTGCCCGCCCAGCCAGTGGGATGGCGTTATCTTATGGCTAAAACAGCACAACGTGCTGTGACCAGCAGCGCCGATTGGTGCCCGACAGACTGGTCGGTCAAGGTGATCAAGGTGATATATATATATATATATATATATATATATATATATATTACTGTTAATTACAGGCATATATATATATATATATGTGTGTCTAATTACTTACAGATTACAGCTGTTCTTGCAATCGAGTATGACTTGATAGTACATACCATGCTTTTGTTAAGGATTTTAGGTGCCCATGCAGTTGTGAGCAGAGACACCCAAGATGTGACAGCTGGAAGGAGAAATGGTTGCACCAGCACTGGGTCTGGGTTTTCTTTATCAATCCAGGAAAAATGAAAATCAAAGTGGACGTTGGTAGGATTTGAACTCAGAATACAAAGACCAGGAACACATATCCAATGCTCTAATGACTTTGCCAAATTGACTGCTCTTTATGTCTATGTGTGTGTGTGTGCGGGGTGAGGGGGTTGGGTGGGGGTATATATATGTGCGCGCACGTGTATGTATATATATATATATATATGTATAATTGTTTCTACTTTTGGCACAAGGCCAGCAATTACCCAGTGCATTACTGGTACTTTATTTTATCGACCTCGTAAGGATGAAAGGCAAAGTTAACCTCAGCGGGATTTGAACTCAGACCGTAAAGGGACGTAACTATGCTGGAAAGCATGGTGTCCGACCCTCTACCGATATTGCCAATATAAAATGAATTGAATTAGTAGTTCTCACCATAGGTTTAACTCGAGAAAATAATCTAATAACTGAGTATATGAGGTCCCAGAATGGAGAACTAATGGGCATTACTACGCATGGAAATTGAACCCAGTCCTCTTATTTTCATAAGTGTGCCAACCTATTATACCAACTTGCTAAATCAAACATTTGGAGGATTTTAGTAATATAACTAACTTTTTCATTGTTAAGCTGATGTTTGAAACAACTTAACAAAGGTTCTTACATAAAAAAGTATGATGATGATCATGATGATGATAATGATGTATCATATTTATTGTTTCATTGTTCAAATTTTCCTACCTTTGTGGAGCTATGTTCTAAGAATCTTGCCAGAAATTATCTATAGAATATATTTTTAAGTATTCACTGATTCTTGTATTCTGGGAAAGCAAGAGAAATTGTAAACGCTAACTCAGTGGTTTATACAATTAATAGGCATATATTTTTGTTTTCATTTATTTAGTTTAGTTTGGTTTAGTTGAGTTGAATTGAGTTGAGTTTTCTTTTAGCAGATATTTAAAAATCATCACTTCCTGAAGTTATATGGTGAGTCTTATCAAGGTAGTTGACGTATATACACAGATGCCAACAAAACAAATGGTTTTTCAAAAGGAGATAATGTTGCACAGCAAAATGAATTAGTCACAAATACTTGTGTTCACATGAATATATCTCAGATGTCATACAGTTGAAGAAGGAATACATACATACATACATACTTAAAATGAAATATCTTAAAACATACAGGACATTTAAAAGACTTCTAGTTTTCTTGATCTTTGAACAAGCAAAGAAATTAAAACTACTTCAAGCAATAGAATGTAAAAGAAACAATGACAAATGATTCCTTTTCTTTATCATTATCACACGAAACAGAGGCAGATTAAGTAAATAAAACTGAAATTAATTATAGGCTGGATATGGAGGCAAATACGAATTGGAATTTTTAGTGATGATTAATTAATGCATCTCTGCTTCAGATGTTTATCTTGAATAGGTCAATAGAAGGATATTTCTGATATGCAGATATGAGAGAGGTTTATATTATAGACAAATGTCAATCATACAGATACTCTCCACTTAGCAGACAAACTATCATGTATAATCAATCTAAATAAAAGTAACCAATAATGACAATATATTTGTTTATATTAAGAATTTCTATTATAATTATTTATTCAGCTTTTTTTACAACAAAAGCGCTCACTCCAAAGCAAACTAGCAGAGATCACTGATGTGTTGTTGCAGTGGATTGAAAAGGATGAGAGCTACAATTGAGGAAGAAGTATAATTTTATCTCATACTGAAAGACTAGACAGAAGTCATGACCAAGAAAAGAGCCTTTAGTATTTTTATGATTGGCAACATTTCTAGTAATAATGGTTTCTTATATAGGCACAAGGCCAGCAATTTTGGGGGAGGGGAAAATCAATTAAATCGACCCCAGTACGTTACTGGTGCTTTATTTTATCGACCCCGTAAGGATGAAAGGCAAAGTTAACATCGGCAGAATTTGAACTCAGACTGTAAAGGACCGTAACTCTATGCTGAAAAGCATGGCGTCCGACCCTCTACCGATACTGCCAATCCACCGCCCTAATATTTCTAGAAATAAGTTCTGTTTCCACAGTGGGAGCTATAGTGTGAGTGTCTGTGTCCGTGAAATATATACGTATACACCAGGTCCAAACTCCCACCGTCACTGCTTCCATCTCGCCCAATCTCTCACTATTATAAGTAAATTGGGGGCCCACAAGGCTGGCCTCCCCGTGACCTTAGCAGACAGAATAGAGAAGGCATTTTCCTGGAGGGTGGTGAGGAAGACACACTGGAAGAGTCAGCTCATGAGGATCACACCTGCAGGTAGCTAACTCTGTGCCGCTGGTGGTAAGTAGGGAGGTGGCCCTAGGGCCAAGGACACCAGAACTCTCCACTTTCTATTTGGTGAATCTTATTATTTTTACCATGAAGTCGATATATGCTGCTATATTCTGAATTTAATTATCTAAAAAAATTATACAATTCTTAAACAATCTTATGATCCCTATTCCATGTATAAGATCACCATTAGACATAAAGTCAAAGAGAAGTAAAAAGCTGAGATAATTCAACAATAAAATTGTTAGAAAGTGAACAGACTAGTGACATGTCTAAAATGTTATTCCAGCTAAATGTTGCTGCACATATTAAAATTAGTAAAATAATAACAATAAATTACTGAAGTTAATCAGAGACACCATCTATATTAGAAACGATAGTTAAGTTAATGTTAGTGTATTAATGTGAACATTAAACTTCTAATTAGAAATAATGATTAAGTGAAAGACTATTTTAACGCAATAACAGGAAAGAAAGAAAAGGTAGATTCTTGTTGTTATAGAAATGGAAAAGGAAGTGAAAGACAAGGGCTCTAGGGTCACAGAGGGATAGGAGGGGGATGGGTTCTAGGGTCACAGATGAATAGAAAGGGAAAGGGGGAGTGTGATGGGCTCTAGGATCACAGATGAATGGAAGGGGAAAAAGGGAGTGTGATGGGCTCTAAGGTCTAAAAGATGAATGGGAGGGGCAAGGGGAGTGTGATGTACTCTAGGCCTAGGGTGCAGTGGTATTGGGGCTGCACCCCGAGGACAAGACCGCAAAAGCATTCCCACAGACAATGGCCAGCGACACCTGTTGCCCTTGAGGGGCTGCTTACTCAATAACTGTAATTAGGGATTGGCAGTATCAGTAGAGGGTCGGATGCCATGCTTTGCTGCATAGAGTTATGCCCCTTTACAGTATGGGTTCAAATCCCACCAAGGTTAACTTTGCCTTTCATCCTTACTGGGTCGATAAAATTAAGTACCAGTAATGCACTGGGATTAATTGCTGGCCTTGTGCCAAAAGCAGAAACAATTATCTTAATCATTTCAGCAAGGATTAAATTAACTACTGTATTTCACAGCATCGAAAACGCTACTTTTTTCCTAAAATAAGTCTAAAAAATCTACCATACGTCCTGGAGGCCCAAGGTTGTTTATTATTTTTATTCAAATTTTTGGTTGTCACAATTAGGGTGCGTCCTTGAGCACGAAGCGTCTTCAGCATCGGGAAATCGGTATTTCTTTTTAGGTAAATGGGGTCTTTCAGTAATTCATATGCTCATTTTTTATCCTTACTCATGTACAATATTTCACACATACTTACATATTTTCACTAATAACATCGAAACCCACCTATTTCTCTATTTGCTGAAATTATCAGAATAATATTATCCCTTGAACTAAAATTGTTTTTTCCTCACTGCATAATTATTTTTAATTAGATTGTAGCTGCTCACTGGATTAAACATGTTCACACAAACTTAACTAATGATAACTTGGAAGATTAGAAAAGAGAAAGAAATTAGAAATTCTAACTGATCACAAAAATATATATAACATCAGTAACAAAAACACTAAATGAATGAGCTTAGAAAAAGTGATACATTTTTTTCTACACCACAGCAAATACCTATTAAAAATATTTGCACTCCAATGTAAGGAAACGCTATTTTAAGTGGCCTTCTCAATTATCTGCATACTGGATTACTTGTAACAAATTTATAGACTGTTATTTAAATAAAACTGGTGGAGAGCACAGAGCAATGGATGTTTTTTATAGAATTCATTAAGTTTAGTACTTCACATTTCTTTGTTTAAATCTTAGTGTGGTCATACTTGTCTTAACCCTTAAGCATTTAAACCAGCCTTATCCAGCCAGAATCCTCTCACCTCTTTGTGTTCAAACTGGCATGAACCGGCTGCTCATACAGATGTTATAAATAAATATCAAAATCTCATGGATTCGATATTATGTAAGGTAAAGCCTTTACCATGAAAATGTAATGTAAATGGTAAAGAGTTAAGATAGCTAAATAAAAAATAAAATAAAAACTGATATAATGAAGGAAACTCATCAAATATGTTCTCTTCTTTACAAAACTAGTTTATTCATAGTTTTAAAAGATTAAATACATGGAAATATGAGTGCCTATTTTATCTCAAGTGCTGTTACTTACCTGATATCTAGAATCTAGGGAACATCATAGTTACCTTGCACTCTCAACTAACTATTTGGTTGGTTGGCTTTAAGTTAAACAACCCCTTTCTTTCTCCAGCACAAAGCTATCTGTTTGTCTAATTACTGCTCTGATATCATGAGGACAAAATTACCCTGAAAATGTCAATGAGTGTAGATTAGTAACACCTTATAGGCAAAACAGTGAAGAGCTAGCTTAAGCTGTAGCTAGGACAGAAGGAACAGGCAGTAGAAAGTGAATGGGACGATCTGTACCAGTCACTACATTCTCGTATATGAACGAAGGTCAGGAAGGAAATAGTCACTGAGTGACAGGGTGTGTATGGTTAGGTAAGGTACCAGGCCATCAAGGATACCAATTAATTACAACTAATCAGAGACATTAGTAGAGAGAGTACTCCAATAGCAATGGGGTCAGAGGAGGTTAGAGGGACAGTAACACTTTCAATTCAGACAAACACCACACATACACACACAGAAAAAAGAAATGTCTATACATGAGTTTCAATTAATTCTCCAATATATACATTTCACACAAGTTTATTCAAACAAATTTAGATATACTAGTAGGCAAACTTTACAAATTTCATATACATAGTAATTCTTTGTTTTTTTTTCATAGCTTTAGGTGACGACAGGGTTAGATGTTTCTTCAATTGAAGACATTTAAGCTAAGTTATTTCATAGCTAGATAATATTAGTAGTTTTACTCACTCAACTGTGAAATATAAGAGGATATTAATGACAAAAACAGATATATTGATGGAAAAGGGTTAGAACTTGTGGCTTTTTATTAACAACTCACTCTATAATCACACATCTGCTTGGGAACAAGTACCCTATAACCGCCGTGGTCTGCCATAGATCAGTTTGTGGTTTAGTTGCCACACCTCACCTCCACTACTTGGGTCCATTGAATGGCTTTCACATCCTTGTGTCTAAAATCACGCACCTTTGCTCTGACAACGCAGCCTTCATGCTTAGAATTGAAGAATTGGTTCTGGGCCAATCTCGTCGCGAGCACATTGACTGTGATGCCTTTAGTAAGTGCTTCTTCTAGTTTTCTAACTAGATCTCCCTTTACTCTAGTGTTCTGTATCATTTCAGCCTTACTATTCGATTCTGCTGTAATAGCCCTTTTTAGGGTGAACCACCATTTGTTGTTGATGATTGCTCCCGTCGATGCTCACCTAATTTACTGATCTGGTCTTTGTAGTCTTTGCGCACCAGAAATGCCGCATTTAGCTTCCAGTAACCAGGTCCCTGTTTATGAAGCCTATCTAGATTGACCACACAGATCACAAATTTATGGTCTGCATAGTCGCCTACTTTGAATTGTGGAGACCTTATACATGACTTATCTATTTCCTTACAGAATACTGTATCTAAATACAATCTGGATGACCTGATGTGGTTCATCCATGTCCATATTCGGGAAATCCAGTCGGTACCCGTCAGACAGTAGGAAACATCTGAGCAGGTTTGTGAGGCTTTTACACCCTCCTCCTCTATCTGCTTTATTTTATTGACCCTGTAAGAATGAAAGGCAAAGCTAACCTCAGCGGGATTTGAACTCAGAATGTAAAGAGCTGTAACTATGCTGCAGAGTATGTTGTCCGATGCTCCATTGATCCTGCCAATCTACCGTCCTCATAATAATAATGATAATAATGAAATCAATAATGCTTGCCCTAAGTATCTGGTTGATATTTGGTAGTCATTGCATATAAAGCGAAATCAAAGGAAAATATAATATTAATAATAATAATTGCAATACTACTAACAATAATAATAATTGCAATACTACTAACAATAATTGCAACAATAATACAAATAATAATAATAATCATAATAATACTAATAGCAATATTTAATTTTTGCTTTTTATTTATTTTCAATAATTTTGGCATGCTTTCATAATTGAAATAATTTTTGTTGGAGCAATTTTTTAAAAGTTGGCAATCCTTCCTCCCACTAACCACCCAATTATTAGAAGCCAGCAATGGAACCTCTATCCGAGTGCTCAATCTGCTAGAAATGACAGCCACAAGCCAGCAATGGAACCTCTATCCGAGTGCTCAATCTGCTAGAAATGACAGCCAAATATCTCTCAAATCAAACTAAAAAGGACACTTTACATAAAGTAGACCTGGATACTACTAAAAAGACAAGACGATACCCACATGAATACCTTTGATTGTATGTCTGCTCAATCCAGATAAAACTGAGGCTTAATATCTCAAGTATGAAACAGAAGTGGAAACCATTTTGTTTTTAGTTAGGTTAACCCTTTACCATTTACATTACTCTATATTTACTATTGTATTTTCACAGTAAAGGCTTTATCTCACATAATTGTTTCTACTTTAGTCACAAGGCTAGCAATTTGAAGGGAACGAGAAAGTCGATTAAATCAACCCCAGTACTTTATATTATTGACCCTGTATGGATGAAAAGCAAAGCTAACCTTGGCTGGATTTGAACTGAGAATGTAAAGAGTCATAACCCTATGCCGCAGAGCATGGTGTCTGATGCTCTACCAATACTACCAATACACATAATAATAACAATGATGATGATGATGATAATATCCAAATTTGCAGAAAGTCGAAAATTTATAAGCAATTGATTTTAGCATAGGGCGGTAGTTATTTTATTGACCTCAAGAAGGAAATGAAAGTCACAAGTGACTACGAATACATACTGAGGACATATTTTATTGAGCTCAGTGGGATAAAAAGTGTCAACCACAGAGGAGGGATATATATATATATATAGAGAGAGAGAGAGAGAGAGAGAGAGAGAGAGAGAGAGAGAGAGAGAGAGAGAGAGAGAGAGAGAGAGAGAGAGAGAGAGAGAGAGAGAGAGAGAGAGAGAGAGAGAGAGAGAGAGAGAGAGAGAGAGAGAGAGAGAGAGAGAGAGAGAGAGGGGGGGGGGACTAAATATATCACTAACTTTGGTAATGTACCACATATATATATATATATATATATATATATATATAATTGGTCAGACGTTACAAACATTTATTTATTGAAGAAAATATGCTTATATTATTTAAATGAATGTAATCCAAGCATAAGAATGAGATGACTTGCTCCATTGTTTCCTTGTTCTTCCTCAAGACATTTCCTTGACATATTTGTGGAATAAATGAGCATCAGAGGAATGAAATTGCATTCTGCATCTTCTAAAAAAAAATATTCCTAAAAGTGTTATTCAATATACTTTGTATTTAGATCTCTTTAAGGGTTAGTAATTTCTGTAAATGTTTATTAAAATGAATTCTACTCGAGCCAGATACAGCTTTATGAAGCAGTCAACTCATTCCAAATTTGTGTTCAATCAAGCCATTATACCTATATTTCTTTTATATTCAATAAAGATAAATCAGTTAATTTCTTGGTTGAGCTGTTCAAGCAAACCTTGTGGAGTGTAAGGGCCTTATGAACAATATATAACGCAGCATTGCTCTGAGGATGATTGTAACAATTTCATAATCACATTTAAAACATTTTGCTTTTGCAGCTACACTTTATGTAAACTCCATTTATTTTCCCTGACATTTATTTTACAACATTATTGGTAATTTCTCAGCAATGTGGTGTTCATCTTGCTCAGATATTTTCTTCTGGTTGATCAAAAGGTTTAGTATTTATTTTAAGATACTTTAAGATATCAGCTGTTTAACTGGATCAGTTGTGCACTAACTAGCTTAAAACTATTTCCTTGTGTGTATATCTATATATAGCAGATATGAATACATGTATACAAAGTAAAATATGATTTATTCCCTGTTATTTTAAAATTGTTTTGTATCCATTTTTCCAAGCTTAAATTTGTTTTGGTCAGTTAAACAAACTCAAGAAAGAAGAGTTATGTGCCTTTAAACTCACTCCAATACCCATGGAAATAGTTTAGATTATGATCATGTGGTTAGAAGGACATCATCACCGTCTAACGTCCATTTTACTACGCTAGCATGGTTTAGACAAGTTGCCCCATTGTGAGACAAACCAAGTCTGATGACCATGTCTTGCTCATACAAAACTGTTTTTCGTTTGGTTACTACGGCTGGATGCCCTTCTTAACACCAACCACATTTACAGTGTGTACCAGGTGCTTTTTGTTGAGTTGTCATGACCACTTTACAGTGTGGGCTGGGAACTTGGGTGGGGAGAGGTAGATCTTGGAGTGTGTGTGATGGGCAAAGTGTTTGGGTGGAGTGTTAGGACATGGGAGGTGCGGAGGGACATGGATGAACGGAGTTCATATTGTTTAAAACTTCAGTAGATTTTAGCAGGAAATTCTTTATTATATTCTTATATATATATGTGTACATGTATTTCAGTGTCTGTTTGGCATAGTTAAGGAGATAGTTTTACAATTACTTAATTTTAGGTTCAATCCCATTGTGTAACATATTGTGCAAGTGTCCTCTATTATAGCTTGAGTTGATTAAAGCTCTGACAGTGGTATTTAGTAGACACAAACTGTGAAGAAGCCCATTGGAGAAAACATTCTTGAAAGATAGATTAATTCATCAAACAGTTTAACACCACCATTTAGTCCTTGGTTGTGTTGACAGAGTTCACTCAGTTATAAGTATTCAAACCAAGTTTCCAGACTAAAGAGAACTTTCTTCTATCTGTCTGAGAGAGATCATCTGTGCTGTTCTTCCTTCGCTGACTAAGTCATTAAAAAAACATTAGGAAAATACAAACTAAATGGCTAAGATGTTTATTTCACAATCATGAGTTTCTGATTTCGAACGTGTGCTATACCTTGAGTAAATTTTTTCTACAATAGCCTCAGGGTTACCTGGGCATTGTGAATGAAATGGGGTTGATGAAAATTGCTAAGAAACCTGTCAGGCTGTACCAAAGTACATAACAACCTTGTTAGTGTTGGTGCCACCATAAAATGAACTCAGTAGGATGCAGGCTCCTGGTCTACCTTAGAGTCAGTGTCTTCACTGTGAGTATCAACCCAGTCTACTGTGGTGACCCCTCCAACCCTTGTTAGCAGAGAAAGCAAATGTTAAACGAAGATGAAGATGAAGAATTACACTGAAGTTTTACATTAAGTGTAAAGTGTCTATTAAATACTCAGTCACTTACATTATTATTCAATGTGTAAACAGTAGTACCAATGATCTAACAAGGGAGATACACATATTAGAACCAACATAGGATTCGTTTTACTTAGAGTAGTTTTATGAAAATGTATATTTGTGCGTAAGTAAATATGTATGAATGAATGCAAGATAGAAAACAAGAATTAAATAAAATTCTGTGACAACTATATTCCAAGGTATTCTTTATAAAATAAATTTCATACTTTAATAGACAAAGATTTTAAGATAGCATTTAGAAAATCTGGAAAATCATATGTATTCTATTAAGCCATGGTTTTAGGAGTGGGAAAATGGAATATATTTCACATCTGAAAATCTAACTTCAAGTGCTGAGTACAAAGTAATACTACTACATTATAATGGACATATATGTTAGTAATAACTAAATTCAAATAGAGATTTATTATATGTTGATAAGGTGTAAATATTTGCTAATGTAAACCTGTATATATAAATACATACATACATACATACACATATATGTGTGTGTGTGTGTGTGTGTGTGTGTGTGTGTGTGTGTGTGTGTAGGGAGAGAGAGGCATCACACAATAAGTTATTTAGTTTCAGCCATCATAAACTAGGCCCTTCTAGAGCAGCGCTTACACACACAAACACGCGCGCGCGCACACACACACACACACCCATCGTGTATATTTACATACATATAAATCTGTAGCTGTGTATTTATGTTACAATTGACATCACTGGAACAGTTTCATTGGTATCAGCTTTAATCCATGTAAGCCCTTGTAGCGAGTTGCATATAGAACCATCCCATAGAGCCCAGTCACATGAACAGCATTCCAGCATGAGATGAAAACATCATCTCTCACTAGGCAACAAGAGAACCACTGTATGCAATACTTTCATTATTATTATAAGGGCGGTGGTTTGGCAGTATCTGTAGAGCATCAGACACCATGCTTTGCAGCATAGTTATGGCCCTTTATGTTCTGAGTTCAAATCCACTGAGGTTAACATTGATTTCATCCTTACTGTGTCAATAAAATAAAGTACCAGTCATGCACTGTGGTAATTGCTGGCCTTGTGCCAAAAGTAGAAACATTATCATTATTATAAGATTGCTTAATCTGCTAGAAATAGCAAGCAAATATCCATCAATCACACCCTACTATCTCGACAAAGGGAGGACACACTAGATATTGCCCTAGATACGCTCTGTATGAAGGAAATGTGGGCTTGTTGCATTAGAAAACTAATCAACATAAACCTGCCTGATCAGGGCTGAACTGGGACTAAAAAACAACCAGAACCACAACATTTCTCTAGTCAGTAAAACTACAAACCACTCATAGACAACCAAATTACCATAACATCAAATTCCTTTCTACATCCAACTGATGTAAGTAGTTTACCAATAATCTCCAACAAGATAGAGACTGTTACGACCATGTCCACCAAGCTCTCTTTTTACTCTGGTCAACACCAGCACTGTGAAACAGACAAAATAGATGGCACACACTCTGACCATCTTGACAAGACCAAAACAAACCAAGATTAGGGTCCCACAATAGACTGAAGTATAATGAATCTAGGATACAGAAACCGATGGATATTTGGCAGATGTTTGATTTGCTAATCCTCTAACATAGCTCTCTCTTGAAGTAGAAAGTACCAAGAGTTGAGCAAGGCTACTGATCAGCTTCTAGTGACTTCTGTTGAAACAGAATAACAAAGCACTACTCATCCAGCTAGTAACACACACACACAAGATGCACACAACCTATCCAGATATAACCTTAACATAGACGTTCCATATAGCTTAAGGTAAGCCACAGTCAGTGTATGAGGTAAAGTGAAATCAGTGTCTTTGTAAGAAATACAATGGTGAAATTATGCTTCTACTGATCACTCCCCACCAGAACAATTAATACTGAAGGTTACAGTTGGTCAAGACTGAACAAGCAAGATGAAATGTCAAGTCAACTACCATCATGATTTTGACCTTAAAACAAAACACACATGCAGATATAAACATTACTACATATATATATATATGCATGAGTGTATGTGTGTGTGTCTGTGTATATATATATATATATATACACACATGCATGTACATATCAGGAATGCTTCATTATTCTTCACTTCAGGAGGCTGGATTCAACATCTCTAAAAACATTATCCATTTATTTTTTTTTAAATATTTAAACAAGATGCCATTTAATAGACCAATAGTACTTGTGAAACTACATTTAGTTTCAAAATAAATCTTCACCACCAATGAAGAAAAAGAAGAAGAGAGGAAGAACACATACATACCATCATATACTGACAAGTGATTTCATAGCATAATCAAATATTTAATGATTTAATCAACAGAAAAATGTTGAAAAATGAAATATTTATAGAATTAAATTCATAAAGCGCATAACTTAATTTGTAGGTTAAATTCTAACCTTTTAGATCTACAAATATATTTAGCAATATTTAAAGACTGACATTTCCATTGAACACATCAGAGAAATTGTCTAGTAAAATAATAGCCAATGCATTTGAAACCTTAACATCCCAGGCAAGACTGTATGCAACACTTGATGGGTGTGGTGCAGCGATTTGATAAGAAGAAGTCATATCAAAGATATGACAACCTCCCTAATACTGGTTACAGTAAAGTATACCCAGCACACAGTGTCAAGGGGTTAGCCTGAAGGACATCCAGTCATAGAAACCATGACAAAACTGAGATGTATGTAAGTGAAATGAGGTTCCCCTGCTCAATAGTAGCTCTAATTAACTACTGATTTGATTTGTAACAATCCATCCCACCTATGTGTGTGTGTAAGCATTTAAGCTGAGAATTGATTTATATTTATATATAACCATAGAGAGAGAGAGAGAGAGAGAGAGAGGTTAATTTGATATTTTGCATGTAATGGTTTATGGTTACCAAATTCAGAGAATCAAGCATTAAGTCAGTATCAAATGTATAATATATATATATATACAGCAATGCTATGATTCAGTAATTAGTAAATGTATCTTCTCTATCAAATTTTACTGGGCTCTAAAAGTATAGCCCTGATATATTTGTCTATTATAAAGGGCATAATGTAGTTAAGGTTTTAAGCATTTCCTTATTTCATTTCACAGAGAAACTCGCATCATGACGTCTTTTAGACATAGGTGATGAACATGGAGTAACAGAGAAGGCTGGAAAGAACGGAAATGAGAATGGTTCGATGGATGAGTGGAATATTGATCATGTTATGAAGAGAAATGGAATGAGATGATTGAATCGTGTGTTGAGGAAGGATGAAAGTGACTGGGTGAGAAGCGTGAGGAAGGATGAAAGAGCCTGGCTGAGAGGAGTGTGGAAGGAAGTAGAGAAATGGGAAGACCAAGAAAGACATAGCTAAAGATAATGGAGAAGGAAGGAAACAAAAGCCAGCAGGTTGCTGAGTGGAGAAGTTGTAGACTACAAGGGTAAAGGGGAGAGACTTGTCATAGAGCCCACAAAGCTAGCCTCAGACTTCAGCAGGAAAATTGGTGTTAAAATGCTTGTTCTTATTATAGCTGAGAAATCCACAAAGAATGAAGCTGTATTGACTTTAAGAAATATGTTGGACACCTTATTGGTTCAAGAAATCCTCAAAGCTGCAAACATCAGACATAGATGCTTGGAAGTGTATTGTTAATGGGCAGAATGAAAGCAGATAATGTTATTTAAGAATAGTTACTCTCGATATCTATCAGACATACAAAATATGAAGAAAAGTCAATAGATTGCATTCTAATGTAGTGCTTCCTGCAATATCTATCAAATCCTTTCGAATCAATGACTTTGTAAATAACTATTGACTGAATCGAGATCAAACATAACACAGTTATATAAGGAAACTAGAGTTTGCGAGACAAAGCATGGTATTTCTTTCTAAAACAGAGAATATTAGTTACTCTAGTTAGAAACCACAAATTCACTGGAGGATTCAACCTGAAAGTGAAAGGCCACACAAACACATTTTTTAGTGTCAATTTAAATATATCTTTGGTTTAACCCTTTAGCATTTAAACTGGCCATATCCGGCCAGAACTCTCTCACCTCTTTCTGTTCAAATCGGCTGTAACTGGCCACTCATACCAATGTTAAGGTATTGTTCTCAAAATAAATAATGCCAAAATCTCATAGATTCAACATAATGTGAGATAAAGCCTTTACCACAAAAATACAATTGTATATATAGAGTAATGTAGCAGTTATTTTTATATAGCAATCCATGTATTTAGTAATTAATGATACTGCCAGTATAAAAAGAATAAATTAACATTTCATGTAAAGTATTTGTCTTAAATGATAATATTGAAGAATAAAAGAAGAGTTGAACCAAAAGAAAATAATTGATCCAAACGGTAAGAATCAGTTAACTGAGTACAAAATGTTGTTATGGGTGCCGATATATAATAAGCCTTTATGGAGATGGGGAAACTTAAGGTTAAGGTGATTTGTAATTGGTATTTTAGAATAGCCATAAGTCTTGGCTCTTTCTTTTCCCATTGCTGCTTCAGAAATCTCCATAATAGTGGAATGAATCAAATTTTGTCCGAAATAGAAGTAACCTTTGAGTAAAATAACATAATGTCAGCCAAACAACTTCTACAAGTATATACAAGTTAAAAATAAAGTTAAGACATTAGTAGTAGTAGAAGTTTTTACTTTAAATGGTAGCTAAAAGTATTTGATGAGTAACAGGAAGGTTAGAATTAGAACTAAGTATAAGGAGCTACTGAAAGTAGCTTGAAGTTGCACCATGGGAACTGCAAGATACTTGCTATAATTATCGACAAATTATATTTTTTACAGCCTGTGGCATTCGAGATGTTTGGGGTAGTTGGGTTGGTAACGACGAGGTTTTAGTTAGTGTTGGTGGCTCACTATATCAATAGATAATGTCTGTGAGGGTGCTTGGTTATTCTGGCACGTTAGCATCATTATCATTTATGACAATGATGCACAAAATATTAGAGGGAAACTCCAGTGCCTCATGTTGTGTGTGATTGAATGTATGGGTTTTCTCCCACTTTTTTTCCACTTTTTTAAAAATTTTCTCTTTTTTAATAAAAAAGAAAAAAAATACAAATTGTGTTTATATTATGATTGTAAATAATTGTTTCAATGTGCAATAAACTTTCTATTTAATAAAAAAAAAATGTTCATAACACACACAAAAAATATTTAACAATAATGGTTCCAGATTTAGGCACAAGGCCAGCAACTTTTCTTTGGGGAGGGGGTAAAGTCGATTAAATCGATTCCAGTGCATTACTGGTACTTTATTTTAGCAACACCATAAGGATGAAAGACAAAGCTAACCTCAGCGTGATAAAGAGTGAATAAAGAATTATGAAAGAGGAGTAGTACTACGGTGAATTGTAAACTGCAGTTCTGTAGTGATGGTTCAGTTATAGAGAAAGTGATAGCTATATCAATAGTTATCAACAGACAAGTAGCAACATGGATATAATAACATTTGTTACAGTGAATATTTATGTCTTTGTTTTTACTTTTCTTCTTAATAATAATATAAAGTGAGGAACTGCACCGAGATAAACTAGGAAGTTCAATAATAGGACAGGTAAAAGAATGTTGATAATAGGTAAATTGCTAGTGTAGGATGTAAAGGTAGTGTTTGGCAGATGATCAGGGCTGTTATTAACATTGTTCACTTCTAGTGAAATAAGGACTTAGTTGACATATATTTGAATGTTACCACCCTGGAATATTTGGGGAAGACTAGTGGTAGCACTGCTGAGAGAATGGTAAGAGTAGTAAGTAGAAAGTAAGAACTGGTACTAACCAGGGAAGTCCCATTATTTGTTTAACCCATTAGCATTTAAACTGGCTGTATCCGGCCAGAATTCTCTAACCTCTTATTGTTCAAACCAGATGAAACCGACTGCTCATATCATTGTTAAGATACTGTTCTCAAAATAAATTATAACATCTTCAACATTTCGTTTGATTTGATATTATGAGAGATAAAGCCTTTACTGTTAAAATACAATAGTAAATATAATGTAAAAAGGATCAAGTTTTAACAGATATCTATAACTATATTACTTTGCCAACATGGCACTAACTCTACAACTATTGAAATTATGTTTTAACAGAAAGCTCTAAATTCATTTAGAACTTCATATAATTGTTTCTACTTTAGGCACAAGGCCAGCAATTACCCAGTACATTACTGGTACTTTATTTTATCAACCCCGTAATGATGAAAGGCAAAGTTAACCTCGGCAGGATTTGAACTCAGACTGTAAAGGGACGTAACTATGCTAGAAAGCATGGCGTCCAACCCTCTACCGATACTGCCAATTTACCACCCTTTAGAACTTCATATAATGGGCTGTAAACATAGATTTGATAAGCTATATGTTGAGTTATCCAAATGTAAGTCAAATGAGATTAAAGAACTTAATGTTGAAATATCAATTTTTCTATTCATTACAACTTATCTGTGTCATAAATTAAATAATAAAGCATCTAAATTCAAAGCAGGAATAATTCAATAAATAAATAAATGCTTCATATAAAATTTTACACATGTAAGTTTTGTAACAAGACAGCTAGATTAGCTTATATCAAGTCTCCATTTTTCTGATCAAGTTAGAGACCATTTTGTATGAAACCTCTCAATAAAACAAATCTAATGAAGAATGTGAAATATAAAATTCAATCTGACTGGTCAAATAATCTTTGACTTGTGCTAATCAATGTTTCAGTAGTAGTTATTTTAAATTTAACATCAAGTCTTATAATAGTTAGACATTTTTCAGGTGCAGTTTAGAACATAAAATTTACATAAGATTTTTTTTTCTTGTTTATTTTGTGTATTGTTTTTTATAAACATTTTAAAATCAATTTCTCTATTTTGTTATAAGCTTTTCTTTAATTTTGAGTAATTGTATATGAATTGTAGAAACATGTAATTCATAGCTGGATGTATATTATAATAACAAATATTCAGTCATAATATCAGAGTTTTAACTGTGTTTCTACAAGAATAGATTAATAAAAATGTTTATATCTTAAAAGGCTAAATTCCTTGTCCTTGTTACAGTAATTGAACTTCTGACATACACAAGTTCAATAACACAATGGTCAGACAATATATATAAGATTTCATTTTTATATTGTTAGTTATTTTAAGATTGATTACAATTAGATGAAAGCTATAGACTGACATGTGAACTTTCTTGAGCTAGAGAAACTGATGATGATCATCATCATCATTGTAATCAGCATCATGTTTAACATGTTTTTCTATGCTGACATGAACAAGACATTTTGAGGTGAAATTCTCCAGTCAAAATGACCTTCTTGACGCCAACTCACTTTTTAAAAAACTTTTTTCAGTAAAGTACACATCTTCACACATAACTATTTACCAGTAGGATTTCCATTTACACACAATGTAAACAAATATAACCACCTGGGATGTCATAGAGACGAGATACAGGCACACTTAATGTCTGTGTGTGCATGATGAGATTTTGGCTTTGCATGATTAACAAGTCTGATGAGCAGATCGGGCTGGAGTCAGGTCTATAGCATTTACATAGATCCTGAGCCACCCATCTGTGAAACAGTCGTAACTATGTATAATCAATGAAGACCTTAATGTGAAACTTCGTTTTGTTTCCAATATCTGCCTTAGCATAGAGTCTGATTTTGGTACCTGCCTCAGTAAATCACGAACCTACTGAACTGCCTATTATTATAATTAGGGTTAAGATCCCCATCAGTCACAAATGACCATGGGATTTGCACCTAGAAAGTTCTCCACTCCAAGGCACAAGTCCAGGTATAGTGTATTTGTGGAAGACCAGCAGTCATCCATGCATACCAATCTCCCCTCTGCATGCCAGCGATGTTATCCAAGGGAAAGTCAATGGCCAATACAGCTTGGCACCAGTGACATCACAACTCATTTCTACAGCTGACTGAACTGGAGCAACATGAAATAAAGTGTCTTGCTCAAGGTACACAGCGTCGCCTGGTCCGGGAATCAAACTCACAACCTCACGATTGCAAGCCTAATGCTCTAACAGCTTCTTACAGTTTCTATATGTTAAATTCACTCATATGACACTGGTGGAACTGAAAACAGCAAACTTCCTAACCACATAGTTAAGAAGTTTTCTGTTCTCTTAAACACATCTGGTTAAACTGATATATAAAATATACACTTAATATGTCTAGATGATATATTTTCAAACCAAGCTGCTATGCACACTTCTTGTATACATTATATTGTGAATTTACTGGAATAATCAGAAACGAATCTGAGCACTTTGCATAACATTTATGCTTATGATGTCTTACACTCTGCCACTATATCTAAACCAAGGGCATGCAACAGGTGACCCGCAGGCCATTATCTAGCTCGCTAGACCAGTCAGAGTGGCCCACAATGACCATTTTTAATTTTTACCTTGTAGGCTTATTTAGAATTTTTTTCGTAACCATAATGCAATTTTCTGTTAGTTGACCTATACTAAAGGGCTTCACTGATAGGGTTGTGTGTTATAATTTCCCAGTTCCATGTTATGGAAAGAAGTTGTGGTGAATCTTTGGAATAGTGCTTCATAAATATTAATGGCCCTAATAGTTGTTCCAATGTTCAAAAGTGGCCTGCCAATGGAATATGTTCACATCCCTGGTCTAGACCCTAGACTACTAAGGCCCCTGATTACTTTAGCTTACCTTTTTTCTGGATACCATCAAATAACCAACCCACAACATTTGTTCATTTAGCTCTTATTCATTTCCATTTCTTGTCCATAATTCCATAAGCAGCCTTTCATTTTTGTAAAAGGTAAAACTGCAAATAATGGATAAGATCAGATTTCATTTTGTTGGCTGAGTACATGTGAGTATTTTATCTAAAGTCTGGCATGTAATGGTTTACATCTTTTACAACCTCTATGATTATGGTATAAATCTATTTTACTTTTTGTTGGCCTATTAAATTATGCTGTAACATTAGAAATGTCTAAAAGAGGTTGCTATATGTAACAGAGATTGGTTTCAACATGACCTCTCTCTCAGACTGCTAATTACTTTCTTTGAATTACAATCTAAAATCCATTTCATTCTTCTCTTGAAGTGGACACTATAGAGAGTATTCCGTTTGTAGCACAGGAGGACCTAAGACTAAGACTAGGAACTAATACAGATCACCTCCATACTTTTTCAATATATTCATAAAGGATTTGGCCGTTTCCTCTATATAAGTGGAGTAGTTTGGTAAGAAATGGTTTCTAGCAAATCATCTTCTCAGAAACTAAAAGCCAGAAGATATTGTTTACTGAAATGCAAACAGGTTTCTTTTTTTAAAACAAAAGTTTTTGGAATGAAGAATTTCTAATGTTCTCAGACAGTGGGATATCTAATGAATTTACAATGAAAATTTCAAGCTAAAAAAAGAAGACTTGTTTATTTTCCCCTTCTTGTTGGCAAACACAATGCTGTCAGACTAGGATGTTAGCTTCAAGATTGATGACTACTTTTGACATTTCAAGAATTTAAGAAGAAAAAAAGAATAAATAAACAATGTATAAGTCTAGAAACTATTAATAATTAATTCAATGAATATTGATGTGTGATAGGTAGAAAAATTTCAAAACATGGAATATAATGGTTGAGATAATTTAGTAAAATTCAATGAAATTTTGAAAACAGAACCAAGAAAATCAATAAATCATAGACACAGGCATGGCTATGTAGCTAAGGAATTCATGTAACAACCATATATCTCTGGGCTCAATCCCACTGTGTGACACCTTATATAAATCATAAACACAGGCATGGCTATATAGCTAAGGAATTTATTAAACAATCACATATCTCTGTGTGACACCTTAGGCAAGACTCTTCTAATATTGCCTCAGATTCACCAATGCCTTGTGAGTGAAATTTGGTAGACAGAAATTACCGAAGCCCATTATGTGTGTGTGAGTATGTGAATGTGTGCTTGCAAGTGTGTGTAATTAAGACTTAATTGCCTCAACTTGAATATAAATACATCCAAAACAAACGAAAGCTATTCACAAATTTAAGCAAATGTAGCCCATAAACGCAAGATCAATCTTACTCTTCATGGCCTTCTAAACTATATCTAAATGATCCTGGCAAAACAGCCACTGACCTTCAACAATTACTGGTATGTAAGTGAAGTAAGTCATCAGGCTGCAGCCATAAAATTATGCAGTTTCTATAAAAAATAATCTCTCTATATATGTCTGTGTTAAGGTTCCATAATTTAGCTGTTCAACAAAAAAGATATCAATGAAATAAGTACCAGACTTGAAAGAGATAAGAACTGGGGTTGATATGGTTGGCTAAATCAAGGTAGTGTTTCAGTATAGCTTCAGTCTAATGACTGAAACAAAGCAAAAGAGTAAGTGGTCTTGTATATTAGATGTTTAAATATGTCTATTTCCAATTGCATGTTTGGGTATGTATTCTATTTTCAAACTGATCATAGACAGAGTTTTCCATTCACAATTCTCATGTGAAAGCTACTGAGTTTCTATATAAGGACTCCTTCACATTGACGTCATCATCATCATCATTTAACGTCCATCTTCCACGCTAGCGGGGGTTGGACGGGTTTGTCCCACTTGAGGCAAAATTGGTCGGGTGACGACATCTCACTCGTACAGAACTCTCTTCTACTTAAAAATAAGAATGACTGTCACTTATACTCCTCATTAACTTGACAATTCACTGAAATACTCTAAATAACAGGATGACAGGAGAAAAAATAATTTAAAAGCAGACCAACAAAAAGCTGTTGCTCAGAAGACAGCTCAGAAAGATCCTGATGGTCTCACCTAATGAGACTGGATTATGAATGGAAAGAACCTACAGAGCAACAGTTCTGCCTGGCCAAATACATTCTCCATCTATCCAATTACTGGCTCTTGAAAATAACAATGACTTTGAATCTTCCTGGAGGCAAAGGGAAACTCAAAGATCAACTGAGGGCAGATATTTCAAGACAATCTGAAGACCATCAACATCACCTGGAATGGATGTGAAAGTGTTGCACCAAACTGGGTGCATTGGGAGATGCTTGTCACCCAATGTGCTACCCAGCACAGGAGGACCTAAGACTAAGACTTAGAAGTAGAGGGAGTTTGTGTAGCCACATTACATATATTTTCCTTCCCATGTAGTCTGTTTGTATATATTTGGATACTCTCAGTAGCGTTCCCTTCAAAAGAAGAGCAAAATGGATTTGTTTAGATTGTAATTCAAAGAAAGTAATTAACAGTCAGAGAGAGAGGCTATGTTGAAACCAATCTTTAAAAAACTACCAAGATTGGAAGTTCAATATTTGATTACAGGTATACCAAATATAAACAAAATCTTTGAGTACATGGAAGCTACGAAAAGATTCAACAAGAGAAACTTCTGTTTTACAGCTTCCCTTGTTTCCTATTTTCTTTTTCATTTTTTTTTATGCATAATCTGCCTCTCATTGGCCTCCTTCAATATTTTTATTTTATTTTATTTTTTCCTCCTTTTTAAAATGTTTTTATTACTTGTCTCACTAGCTCATTTTGATTACCAACTGTAAGGAG
>OZ024747.1:90736253-90751253 GCA_964016885.1 Eledone cirrhosa
TTATTGAAACAAGAATTATGTCCATAGAAAGACTGCAAAAGAAAGAAAAGATATATGTGTTGTCAGCCGCAATAATCAATCCTTTATGTACTACCCAGATTAAGCTAAGAATCCTTCAAATATTTCTCAAATTACTATACTGCAATACTTTATATGAAGCAACAGTCAACTAAATTCAAAAGCAGCAGGTCATCCCAAAATAATATCTCTTTCTTTAGGAAGTCAATTATATCCTCGACTAAGTCTGTGCATGTAGCTTATAAATAAAAAATATTTTTCAAAAAAAAAAAAAAAAAGGAAATCAGCAAAAAAACTAGTTATTTAAATTGAAGTTTGTAATTAAGTAAGGGGTTTAAGATCATATTTTCAAAGTGAATAAAAGTTGGTTTTATTTTTATCAACAAACCTCAAACTTCAAGTAGAAAGATTGTAATTTAATTGATGTAGTGACTGTGAGGATGACTCATTAATAGCCATTCAAGAAATAAATTGGAGTTGATGACATTCTCTAGAAACTCTGGGACAGATTTTAAAACATTACAGTTTAGTTATTATTTTAGTCTTCATAAGGGAAACATTGGACGCCGGGAAATTTTAAACACAAATTAGTTGGGTCTAAGAACAGACATTAGTAAATGTTTCTACATTTGGCACAAAGCCAGCAATTTAAAGGGGAGGGGAAAGATGATTAAATCACCCCCAGTGTGTGACTAGTACTTTATTTTATTGACCCTGTAAAGATGAAAGGCTAAGCTAACATCGGCTGGATTTGAACTCGGACCTTAAAGGGTTGTAACTATGCTGCAAAGTATGGTGTCTGATGCTCTACCAATACTGCCAAAAATCAATAATGAAATATCAGTGCTATACTAAAATATTAAAACTTTCAGTTCTTGTAAAGAAGAAACACCATGGCTAATACCAATAATTTATTCTCAGATGGCATGGTTCACCTATTCGAAGTCCATCTGTAATATCAACAAATGGAGTAGTTAAGTGCATCATTGGCATTAAATAAGGACCCTCATAAAACATTCTTATATACAGTAGATTACATGCTGAGATAGATAGATATATGCAACATATATTTCGGATTTTACACCATCAAAATTCCATTCCTTTAGCAACCAAGAGAAATTACCAAAAATAACCAGAATAACTAGAAACTAGTGTAATGTGAAGCTTGAAATATATCTCTATTAGCTTAACTCTTAACATCCTGCAATGATTTCGCAAAAGATATATCTAAAAATAGGTTTAATTTAAATGTTTATAGTATCTTTAATAGTGGTTAGAATGTTGAGAAAATTTGCAGTATCAGATTAAAGACATTAATTTTTAATGTGATACAGATATATTGTATTATACTTTGTAGAATGCCTTACTAATCTGGTTTCATGAGGTATATATATATATATTGAACAATCCACAGATTTCAACACCTCATTCGCTTATCGACTGGGGTGGAACTTGTCAAATCAGACCAAGGAAACAATTTTTCCATTGCTGATACTATCTAGCAATCACAACTCCTGACAGAAAGACGAACATGAAATAAAGTGCATTGCTCAAGGACATAAGGCATCACCCAGTCTGGGAAACGAAGTCACAACCTCATGATTGTGAATCCAATTCTATAACCATTAAACTGCAATAAATGACATTAAGAGTGAAGTATTGGGGCTATTCTTCATATCCTTCAATAAAAAAAAAAGTCTCTTGTAGACAGGCTAATAATAAGAATATACTCAACGATAAAGAAGTTTCAAATAAATATAACATGCTGGATTTAAAATATAAAATCACAATTCAATAGAAAAACAATAACCTAATATAAACAGCCAACAAGTTTCCTTAGGATTTTGTCAAGACCAACTTAAATCTCTATATTTTCAATTTCAATAAAATATGCAATGACACTATATGTTAAAAAATATCTTCAAATGCTAGATCATACCTGGAGAAGTGAAACTGGATGATGTAATGAAATAATGATGGATTATATCTGTTCATATATTTATTCTGAAAATCATGTAAGTGTAATCAAAACAAAAGAGAAAATATTTACATTTACTTCAAGTAAATGTAAATATATATATTACTCTCAGCATACACAAAAGAATGTACAATATTTTATTCTTATTTACAGAAACTCAAAATAAAGTAGTTCCTATAACATAGTTATGAAATAGCTTGACATTTGTTTCAAACTTTTCGAAAAATAAATGTAAATGTTTCTGTAGTTTAAGTAAAATAATTTAAAACTCCATAAAAATACAATATAATTCAATTACTCTTTTCATCTAAAGTCTAAGTTTAATATTTGTCTTGAGCTCAGAGGCTCACCAATTTGGTGTTTTTCCCAGTTTCTGTGTCGTGAAGCAACTGAGAGTACAAGACTCCCTCCTGGATAGGATGCCAGAAATATTGCTGGTACTAATTTTTAGCTGAATATACTGGAGTAATGTGAAATGAAATGTTTTGCTCAAGAACACAACAAGCAACTCAGCCTGGGAATTTGACCCACAGCATTATGATCGTAAGTGCCACACCTTTACTACTAAGCCATGCTTTCTTATAACAAAAATAATTAAAAAATCTAAATTCTTCTTCACATAGAGGAGGCACATGGCTTAGTGGTTAGAGCATTGGCCTTGCAATCGAAAGGTTGTGAGTTTAATTCTCAGACCGGGTGATGTGTTGTTTCCTTGAGCAAGACACTTTATTTCACATTGCTCCAGTTTACTCAGCTGTAGAAATGAGATGATAGGGATTGGGGTCCCTATCATTCCACTGCAAAGTGGTCGTGGAGGTGCCACGGCAAAAAAGCACCCAGCACTCACTGTAATGAGGTTGGTGTTAGGAAGGGCATCCAGCTGTAGAAATCAAGCCAGAATCAGTTCCCGTCCCACCCTTGCAAGCAGGGAAAAGCGGACGTAAAATGAAATGATGATGATGATGATGATGATGATGATAGAGGGGACTAACCTAATGATATAACAATATTATTGCCTATCACCCTGAGAAAGTCTGAAGTCAGAACTGCATACATAGAAATATTTTTATATTTTCACAAGAGGACAACAAAAAAAACCTTTGTTACTGAAAACAAATGTCTAGACCTAATTTCCTTTCTCATAAGTTCAATGACTCTGCAAAATCACATGTATTGATAGCTAAATACTGTAGGAAAATGCATTGGGTCACTTTGACTCCTACTGGTTTCATGTAATCTAGTACAACCTGTTATATACATGGACATATTGTTACCAACTAAACCACCAACACCTTCACTAGACTTGTTAGCAGCTAAACCACCAAAAACTTCACCAGACTTGTTAGCAACTAAACCACCAACACCTTCACTAGACTTGTTAGCAACTAAACCACCAACACCTCACTAGACTTGTTAGCAACTAAACCACCAACACCTTCACTAGACTTGTTAGCAACTAACCCACCAACACCTTCACTAGACTTGTTAGCAACTAAACCACCAACACCTTCACTAGACTTGTTAGCAACTAAACCACCAACACCCTCACTAGACTTGTTAGCAGCTAAACCACCAAAAACTTCACCAGACTTGTTAGCAACTAAACCACCAAAAACTTCACCAGACTTGTTAGCAACTAAACCATCAACATCTTCACTAAACTTGTTAGCAACTAACCCACCAACACCCTCACTAGGCTTGCTTGGTAATACAGATGGTCAGATTGTTAGCAACTAAACCACCAACACCTTCACTAGACTTGTTAGCAACTAAACCACCAACACCTTCACTAGACTTGTTAGGAACTAAACCACCAACACCTTCACTAGACTTGTTAGGAACTAAACCACCAACACCTTCACTAGACTTGTTATCAACTAAACCACCAACACCTTCACTAGACTTGTTATCAACTAAACCACCAACACCTTCACTAGACTTGTTAGCAACTAAACCACCAACACCTTCACTAGACTTGTTAGCAACTAACCCATCAACACTCTCACTTGGCTTGCTTGATTATTAAAACCCAGCAAAACAAAAACAAAACTTGGCAAAAGGACAGATGAAACAAGTATATAATCAGTAGCATATTATAAAACTACCCTGGGGGTGATGGACCTAGAGTTCTTGTCAGAACATCTATATAGGGGAGGGAATAGACAGGGTTTCTTAATCATTGTCCTCTCACTAGAATTGGTCACCCTTGCTACAATATCTATCTCCTTCACAGCTGATACTGGGAAATGTGCACTCCCAACACCAATATAATACTTCATTGTGGAGGTATCTTCTGCAGCATAGATCTTGGATCTCAAGGTTGCTTATTGGACTATCATATATATATCTGTAACAATAAAATAGCCCCACTTTTATGAACAGTGTGGTTTTTGACCAAGATGCAGCACAGCCGGCCAAATATTCACACTGGTCTTTGAGAAATCATGGGAGTATTGCCAAGAGGTGTTTCCTTGCTTCGTAAACCCCGAAAAAGCATATGATCATGCTCCTTAGGACCTGCAGAAGTATGGAATTGATGATCAGCTTCTTGTTTCCCTGATGTCTCTATACAAATGCCCAAGTATTTGTGTTTGGATAAATGATGCTAAATCGACACCATTCAATATGTCTAACCAAGAGTACATACTGTCACCTCCTGTGTTCATTATTTTCCTGAACAGAATTGACATGCGCAGACAGGCTGGAAGCAGTATCATGACTGGCAGGTGTACAATCAGTTGGCTGGAATTTGCAGGCAACATGGCATTACTTAACTTGGCAGAAGGTAATCTCCAACTTGCACTTGATAAGTTGGAAGCCGAGTGTTGCATGGCTGGAATGAAAATCAGTGCTGCGAAAACTGAGATACTTGTCCTCTCAAGGAAGCCTGTGCAGTGTATTCTATATGTGAATGGATTCCACTGAAGCAGGTAGAGAAGTTCAAGTATCTCGGAGTTATGTTCCCAAGTGATGGAAGGCAGGAATGTAAGAATTGTAGGGGCTGGTGCAGTAATGCTCCAGGTTCAGCATTCGGTAATTAGAAGAAGGTAGGTGTAAAAGCCAAACTCGCTATCTTCAATTCGATATTTGTGCCAACCCTTACCTATGGTCATAAATCTTGGGTAATGACCAACAGAATATGATTGCGAATACAATAAGACGAAATGGGGGTTCTTTTGAAGGGTCTCTGGAGAAATGTTTCTCGACAGAGTGCATAGCTCAGAGATCAGAGTATCTCCAGGTAGAGCTGCTACTTCTCCGAATTGAGAGATCACAGCTCCAGTACTATGGGCATGTGGTTAAAATGTCTTAGGGGGAAAAATGGATGGACAGATTTTACGAGCAAAATTGAATGAATGGCAAGAGACTCAGGGGTAGACTCCGAGCAAAATAGTTGGCTAACATCCTTGAGTTTGACTGGTCTCACTTGGGGATCCAGCAGGAGATGGTTGCTTCTGACAGGATCTACAGGAAGGAGTGTATAAGGATTCTGCTCCTACAACCCTCTCAGGAATCAGTGGATGATGAAGAAGAAGAGCAGTTATCTGTAATGTTTGTTAATTCACTGTAATGTAAAACACATAACTGAGTTCCAATTCTAAGAAACCATAAAAGTAGAGATGACTAAATCACAAAACTAACTATTAATAAAGGATAAATTAACAGGTTTTGTAATTTACTAAAAAAAAATTATAAATCTGTTTTTTTTATCTCCATAACATAAATTTACAACAGGTAAGAAATATGAAGAGAGAACGGGAGAAAGAGAAATTAACAGACAAAAAGAGAACAGGAAGAATGAAAGACAAAATAAAAGACAAATCAGCGTATAAAAACATGTAATTGTATTTTGGGTTTCTTTCTTCTTGGTTTTTGGTTCTTTCTCAATTTTTTTTTCTTTCAACTTTGACTGATATGTTAGAGAGTAATAACATCAGCTTGCAGCTGAAAACTGTGTTTTAAAAGGTTAAAATGCAAGGAAGAGCTACAGGTTATACATATGAATTGTAAAAAATCGGAATTTGTACAGCCCAGTGAAAAACACACAAATATACAGACACACAGGGCCATATACACACATAGACAAACATGCAAATACATACAGACACCAAGGTACACACAGACACTGAGGCACAAACGCACACAGACACTGAGGCACAAACACAGAGAGACTGAGGCACAATCACACACAGAGACACAAACACACAGAGACACTGAGGCACAAACACACACAGACACTGAGGCAGAAACACACAGAGACACTGAGGCACAAACACACACAGAGACTGAGGCACAAACACACACAGACACTGAGGCAAACACACACAGACACTGAGGCAAACACACACAGACACTGAGGCACTAATATACACAGACTCAGACACCAACACGCAAACACACAGACACTGACACACAAATATACATAGACACACACATACATCAACACACAGACACCGAGGCACAAACACACACAAGTACACAGACATTGAGCCACAAACACAGACACATACATCAACATGCAAGTACACAGATACACTGAGCACATACACACAGAGGCACAAACACACACATACTCGAGCACATGTACACAGAGAGAGACACACACACATACATACACCAACACACGCACATACACACCCACCAACACACATACACACACCAACACGTACACACAGGCACCGTCACACAAGAAGGAAATAACAAAATGGGTTCTCTCTATTTTTTTCTTTTTTGTTCTAGTTTTAATTTCTACTCCAACCCCACCCCACCCACCTCACCCCTACACCGCCATTTTTTTTTTTAATCAGCGTTTTCCTGTAATTGATATTTTAGACAAGTCAAGTCTGAAGGAAGTTAAGCAAGAAAAAGAAACAAGCAGTGTGTGTGTGTATGTGCATGTGCATGCGTGTGTGTGTATATGTGGAGTATGAAATTGTATCTATGCGTGTTTTTCTATATCTGTATTAGTGTGTCTAACTTTATGTGCAGTGATTGAAGAGAGATAATTAATTAATGAATTATGATAAAATTGTGTAAGCTGTTGCATAATTTTCTACATAAAACAGTGATATGGGTTCAATTCCTGACTATGCTAAGACAATCTACTTTCTTTATGTGTATTTACATATATATCATACATATATATATATATATCATCATTTTCATATCTACTTTTCCATGCTTGCATAGGTTGGATGGGTCCTTCTCAGCACAGTATCCCTTCACTATCTCTCTGTCACAAATGCACGCACACACACATTATATAGATATATAAATACATATATATATATATATATATATACATACATACATAAATATACGTACATACATACATCTAATAACTGCATATACACGTGTACAGATACAAAGCATATACACATGCACACATATAACTCAAAACATCCACATTTACACATACAATAACATCCATACCTGCACACATATCTACCTAGTTGATGTTGTGTAAATTCCAATGAGAGAGTCTTGTGTCTATGTTAGAAACCAACTCTCTCTCTCTCTCTATTGGCAAAAATTTGTGAAATTATAAAACCAGAACACACACACACACAGGGTGTGGACGATATTTGTTCGCAATTTTTAACTGTTAATTTTATGCACATTTTTTTAACTTTCGTTGTCACTCTTGTCTTCATAAAAACAGACTATATTTCCATTATTTATTTTCAAAATAATTGATTATGAATAATTTTGAACCTCCAAATTTGTGAAAGAGACACGGAGTTCTTCTTGGAATCCGCGCCGGTAGGACAAATAAGACCAAAAGATCAACTCCCAGAACAACAGGTGGCTCGCTGTCTCATCCAAAGACGTGCTGAGAGTCATGTAGACAAAGTTTCCAGCGACAACATTGGTCTTAGGTGTCGTCAGCAGTCAAAGTGACGTCATGCCACCTCACTTCTTCCCTGAGGGCCTCAAGCTGAACACCGATGGCTACATCTGCGTTCTGAGCGAGATAGTAAAGCCCTGGATCGACCAGGTAGCTGCAGGTAGGCTGTACGTGTGGCAGCAAGACTCAGCGCCCTGCCATACCAGCCGAAAGATCCAAGCCTGGCTGTCAGAGAACTTCGTCGACCACACTTCACCTGACATCTGGCCTCCCAGCTCGCCTGACTGCAACCCACTCAACTTCTTTGTGTAGGGCGCAGTGGAACGAGACACCAACAGATCTAGCTGCAATACGAAAGACGATCTGAAGGCCAGGATCACAAGTGCCTTTAGGGGCCTAAGTCAGGGGACAGTGATGAAGGCCTGTAGCCGGTTCCGAGGCCGCCTTGAGGCCGTCATCAAAGCCAATGGCGGGTTTATCGAGTGAGATCGAAAGAACAAGTCATGAAGACAAACTGACCCAAGTTTGATAAATATATCTTAAAAAATAAAACTAGTGTGTTATTTTTTCCTAAACAGTAATCTTGCGAACAAATATCGTCTGCACCCTGTATATATACATATATATAATGGGACAGTTCATCTATCCCATGCTAGCATGGAAAATGAACCAACCCATGCCAACATTGCAGATGTATACCAAATGATGTTGATGATATTGACTTTTATATTTGAAAAATTCAAGTCAGCTTGAAGCTTCTCTGGATCACCTCTTCATTGATGTGATGCTCCATTAAACCACAGCACAAACATTTTAAACAACTAATGATCCATGACTAAACTTGCATGTGATCACTTGACCTTCTAGATATAATAGCCAAATCTCCCTCAAGTCACACATTCTAAAAGTCTGTCTCGAGCCAGGAGGCTCATCAGGCCAGTACTTATTTCCATGGCGTGAAGCGACTGAGAGAACAAGACACCCCGCAGGACAGAACGCCAGTCCATCACAGGGTAAAAATCCCATGCTATTGATGGTACTCATTTTTAGCTGAGTATACTGGAGCAGCATGAACTGAAGTGTTTTACTTAAGAACACAACACACAACCCAGCCCAGGAATCAAACCCATGACATTATGATCGTAAGTCCAACACCCTTACTACTAGGCCACACACTTCCACCCAAGTCACACATTACTATCTTTAAAAAGGAAAATGACACATTGAACAATGTAGTCTCTGATATATATAGACTGGATGGTCAATACTGGAACAGCTTTAATCATAGGTCTGCTATATCACTACTGACCTGAGGCTACACAATAACCATACAATAAATGTTTAGCTTTTGATTGAAGAGTGTTAGTAAGGGATACACCTCTGGATATGGTATCAGGCTATTTCAGGTAATATTGTCAAAAGATTTCTTACTTTTCCAAATTAATGATGAGAAAAATAGAATTAAATGCCTTGCAGTAGATATGAAATCATTGCCAGGTCCAATAAATTAATCTTTTAGCATTCAAACCGGCTGTATCTGGCCAGAATCCTCCCACCTTTCTGTTCAAACTGGTTGTAACCAGCCACTCACATTGATGTTAACCCTTTATTATTTACATTACTCCATATATACTATTGTATTTTTGTGGCAAAGGATTTATCTTACATAATCTTTAGCCACAAAATACAAAGCTACTATATGTGATGTTATCTATTTTGAGAACAATACCTTACCATTGGTATGAGTGGCCAATTATGGCCGGTTTGAACAGAAAGAGGTGAGAGAATTCTGGCCAGATATAGCCAGTTTAAATGGTAAAGGGTTACGATATTGTTCTCAAAATAAATTACATCAAAATCTCATAGATTCTATATTATGTGAGATAAAACCTTTACCGTGAAAATATAATAGTAAATATACAGTAATGTAAATGCTAAAGGGTTAAATGTCTTGCTGTAGACATGAAATCATTGCCCATCAACTTCTCTACTGTCATGACAACCATAAAATAAGTGTGAAATAATAAATCATCATCATCATCATCGTTTAATATCCATTTTCCATGTTAGCATGGTTGCACTGAAATAATGCTTGGAGCTAACAAAATATCTAGTTTATCTTGGTCACCAAAAAAAAAAAAAAACAACAAAAAAATGAAGAATGGAGAATTTCAATCCTAAACTTGTGTTAATATACAAAGAAAAAATTTCTGTAAAGAATTAAGAGAAATAACCTCGGAAATTTAACCCATTTTTACATGTGTTTTTAAACTAATATTTAATATAATTTGGTATCAAGCTACAAGTGCAATTACTCTAATGTTCCTCGATTAATATATATCTTTATCTTTATTTAGCAATAATAGCTATATAAATATTTATATTTTGTCTTTAAAGGAATTACAAATACAGTATACTTCTTATATAATAGAGAATAGTGCAGCATTACTCTACATACATTAATGAAGTGAGCAGTCAGCTTGGAACAGCCTTTGTGTAAGGAAACGTTGGTTATATTGGTTACATTGGCGAAGCCTTTATACATTAACAAAACTGCTTCCAACAGATACATGTGACTCATGTGACTAGGGTATCAGTTAAAGGCTGCAATACATATAATTAAATATCAGAGCTATCAGCTGACTAAGTCCAAAAACCTTGATTTCTCTTCTTTTTTTTTTATGTTTCTCATAGTAGTAGCTTGTAGCATATAATTTTGCATAACAGATTGTTGTATGCATATAATGTGCATATATATGTACACTGATAAATTATATCATCATCATCATCATCATTGTCGTTTTAATGTCCGCTTTCCCTGCTAGCAAGGATAAGTAGCATAAATTATTGAAAGTGATTAAATACGAAGGAAATAATTTTAGTTATGATACGTTTACATGTCTAAACATAGTCAACGCAATGTTGTTGTAGAGAAATACAATAGAAAGGTATTTAACCCTATCACTTTCAATATAATGTAGCAGAGACGAATAAATAATTTGAGTTTGTTAACAGATTTCTCTGAGAGGTCCACATAGAATTTAACACTTTTCAGAAAATTATGTTGCTGACTCCATTAGTTTTCAGTACTAACATAACCTAGACTACTAGGTTAGATTCTGGGTTATATTTCAAAGAACATAAAATGTCATAAGATCTATTATAGAGAGTTGTAGGAATTTGCAATAAAAGTGTTACACAAGTTACAAGTTAAGTTTGAAAATCTAGGTTTGTTTACAGATTTATCTTATATTAAAATGGCTGAATATATTTACTTATTAATAGGATACAATAATGTATAACAATTTATCTTTTAACACATGTGAGAATTGTTGAAAAACAATAGTAAGGATTTATTGTTATGCTAGACTTTTCTTAACTTATTTAGTATATATGCTAAGAAGAAGAAAGGATGCACCATCCCAGATGTAAAACAGTACTTTACTGGGAGAGGGGGGGGGGGGTTCTTCAATAATCCTAGACAGAAAGTCAATTGACCTTGATTCAGCTTATGACAATGTGGCTTTCATACAAAGTCACTGAAGACAGTATTTTTTTTAAAATTAATGTATCTACTTTTACATGCTAGATCAGGAAGAAGTGACAGAGCCCATGTCTTTTGCAAGCTCCCTTCCCCCAAGGTCAAACATGCAAGTTCCCCTAAGAACAAGACTCCAAGCCCTTCAAAATCAAACCTGATTTAATACATGTAGTTTAAAGCTCTGCACAAAAACTGAGGCTTTTTTTTTATTTGATATGGCTATGAAATTGATGCATTCCAATTTAAAAGAATGTCACAGCTATGTTATTTAAGTTAGCAGTAGACAGAAATATAAAAGAAAGAGTTGTGATATCAGCAATTTAATTATTTAGGTTAGTGGTAACTGAAAAGACACAACAGAAAATAAATGGAAAAGCATCAACAAGAAGACAAATCATATCAGAAATGCAGAATTTTATTAATGTGATGCTATTGTGCCCAAAGAAAACAACATTTTGTCTTCAATGATTATGGAAATTTAGATATTTATTAAATCAGTTACTGGAAACAGTCTTTCATAGCTAAATATATTTCTCAACACCCAGTATTTGATTTTAGAATATTCCTTCATACATCTTAAAAGAATATATGTAAAACTCTTACAATACTGACAGCACACCTGCTTCTTTATGCAAGATGGACAGTGGACAAAAACATCAGTAATAAAATGTTCATAAGTATCTTTCATATCAGGATTGTTAAATATTAAAGAGAAGCCATCAGATAGGCCCACATGAAATAGATTATATCTCAAGAATATAACAAGAATACTGTTTATCTAAGACAAGTTACTGTTATGAAATGTTAGGTTTTCTCACTAATTTAGGACTAGCCAGCTTAAACTAAATTTTGACCCCAAAACAGAGAACATAACTAAATATAACTGTCTTTCAAACTTTCGTTATGTACCAATTACCATTCAATACTTCTAATTAAGAGTGTAGAAAACAGACACACTAAAATTATAGGAAATACTAGTTCTAAATATATATTTTTCATTATACTATTATATAGGTTAAATATATATGAGGCTGGATCCTCAATAGGTTCTGATGATGAGCATTCAGTTGTGTGCTCAACTGAGTGTCCAACTCCAGGTCTGAATACAGCAGATTTCTTCCAGAGAAGGATAAAGAGTGAGAGAAAAGAGGTGAGAAACAGATATAGAAGAAGAATCAATCCCAGTACTAGACTGATACTTTGATATTGATTTTAAATCGATGAAAAGAAACGTTGACCTCGGTGGGATTTGAACTCAGAGAGCAGAGAGTGAGAACAACTACTGCAAAGCATTCTATCCGACGTTCTAACAGCTCTGCCAATTTGCTGCCTATCACAGACAAGTGTACACTTAATATAAATCACAAGCTGAATCAGCATAACACAAAATATGACAATGCTGGATATTTGAATTACAAGTACAGTACCTCCTCTGAGCTTCCACAGTTTTCATTTACCCAATTCCAGCTGTATGGCTTGAGTCAACCTGAAGCTGAGATTATATCCAAGGCTTTATGATTTCAAAGTAGTAGTAATTGTAGTGGCAGTGGTGGTAACAACAACAGTAGCACAGTAGTTTAGTTTGGAAACATTGCCAGAGATAGCTCAATTGCTGTTATCATACAACCAACAATGAATCTTTGAACTGATCAGATAAAATATGTATACAAATCTTCTTTGAAACTTCTCTATAACCTGCTTTACTGATCACCAGCAATATTGTTTCATTCTGATAAACATCACAAGTTTCTTCAACATTTCATCTGCACCAATAAAAAAAAAACTATCTATAACTCTCAAAGATCTGATAACTTTGCCAAATATCATAACATATTTATCTCTATGTTAAAACAAAAATCTTTGACAGATCCCTGCTTAAAAGTTGTTTTTTTTTCCATGCAATCTGCTAAAAATCATACAATTTAAAAATACTCAACAGAACGAAATCTTCAAATTGAAAACTTTATATCATTTTAAGAGCTATAATTTCATATTCTCCACCACAAATGTCACAAATTTATTAAATTATAGAATAATGGAAATGGTTAAACACCAGATATTTAAGGCCAAACATTTGTTTAAATAACAAATCTGTTGTAGGCAGCTTCTATTGCATAATCATATAGATTTTTATTTGTTTTAGAGAATCTTCATTTCCAGTTCTCACACCTTAACACTATTATCTTCCAACCCCATCACGACAACAGAAAATATGACATTGTACGTAACCTTACAAACACCCATACATTCTCTAATTGCTCCACCTACAACATAAACTATCACATTATAAACATACCAAGCCTATATACCTCCACCCTCATTTAAATCTTAGTCTGTACCATCCACACTACAACACAACATAACATATTACACCTGCCTCAAACACTAGTTGTCAAACCACTTCAAGACATATTTGTTGTATGCGTTTCTCTCCCAAAACCTTGTATAAAATTGTAATTGCACCAAAGAACTTTAATCCTTAAGTAATTGTCAAGCCCATGTTCTCTTTATCAAGTTATGAACCGAAAAGGCTTTTTCAACATAAAAAAAAAATATCCCAAAACATAAAATAAAGCCTCGGCCCTTCCACAATATAATTAATGATTCATTTAACACACAGACCTGTTTGAGAAATTTATTATCATCTATTATGTCCTACATGGGAAGATTGTTGTTAGAAAACAATGTGCATATAATATAACTTGCCTGCTCTGAGGGAAGTGAAGTACATTGAGATATAAAAATACAAAAAAATACACAATAATTTGACTACTTACGTCAATTTTTTTATTTTTTTTATAAAGGCTCCTAGCTAAGAGATTATGCATTAACAATTATTTCTACTTTAGGCACAAGCTCATCAATTCAGAGGGAGGGGAAAGTCGATTAAATTGACCCCAGTGCATTACTGGTGCTTTATTTTATTGACGCCGTAAGGATGAAAGGCAAAACTAACCAGCAGGATTTGAACTCAGAATGTAAAGTGACGTAACTCTATGCTGCAAAGTATGGTATATGACACTCCACCTATACTGCCAATCCACTGCCCTATTATGCATTCATAATGAAAGTTGTGAGTTCAACTTGATTCCATTAAATATATTTAGAAACATGCCACATAAAGATTATTAGAAAATTGACCAAGCTGAAGAATTTTAAGTAGAAATTAAAGCATACTAATGAAAAAAGCTTACGTGATTGTTATTATTAAATGTTAGCTTAGTTAAAATCTGTTTCAAGTCTGAAAGCTCATCAGGCCTGAGCTTATTCCAGTTTTATTAGTATTACAGACCTGCCAACCTCTAAAAGCCCAAACGGGGAGTATCATGAAAAAAAAATGCCCCAAAACAGTGAGAAATGAAACAAAATGGCGAGATTTTACATAATGAAAGCTATACCCACAAAAGAAAACATCTCTCACTCACCCAAAGTGGGTAGGTAATCTCCCCGCCGGACGGGGAGAGTTGACAGGTCTGGTATTAAGTGACTGAGACTACAGTCCATTGCAGGGGTGACACCCATCTGCTGCTTCTTATACTAACTTTCAGCTGCAATGATTGGAGCTACATGAAATAAAGTATTTTGCTCAAGAAGACAATGTGCTACCCTGTCCAG
>OZ024747.1:90756253-90758753 GCA_964016885.1 Eledone cirrhosa
TGAAAAGTGGTTTGTTTGTTTCTATCACATGCCATCACAATTACAGATCAGTTGAGAATAGTGAAAGGAGTAAAAGAGGATCTACACACACACACACACATATATACATATGTATATATATACATATGTATATATATATACACATATATACACACATATATATATATATATATATATACATATATTCATATGCACGTAAATATATCTATATATATGCACATATATACACACACATATTTACACATATATACATATACGTATGCACATATACACACACACATACATGTTTATATATATATATATATATATATTGTTATGCTTTGGGAGGGTCATGTTTCCAGTAAGAAACACACGCACCAGTTGCTTTCACTTCAATTTATTATAATAAATTTATAAATTTCCGGTTGGTTGGTTGGTTCCACAACCAGATGGTTGTTTATATATTGTCAAAGTTCTTTCGTCACACATTCTGTGACCTCTTCAGTGACTGGGGATTCTGATCTTTGTTTTTGTGCCTCTCCTTTGTTCTGTCCTACGCCATCTTGTTTCTTTGACAATATATAAACAACCATCTGGTTGTGGAACCAACCAACCGGAAATTTATAAATTCCTAAATTTATAAATTTATTATAATAAATTGAAGTGAAAGCAACTGGTGCGTGTGTTTCTTATTGGCAACATGACCCTCCCAAAGTATAACAATATTGGTTTCAACACACGTTTTCAGATATAGAATCTTGCTAAACAAATTCAGAAACGAAATATATATATATATATCATCATCGTTTAACGTCTATCTTCCACGCTAGCATGATTTAGCCGGGAGTTGCCCCACTTGAGGCAAGATTGGTCGGGTGACCGCATCTCGCTCTTATAGGACTATCTGGCAGGTTTTCTACGGTTGGATGCCCTTCCTAACACCAACCACAGTTACAGTGTGGGATGGGTGCTTTTTACCATGTTAGCTACACGACCACATTACAATGTGGACTGTGTGTTTTTCTGTTGTAACACCTATATATATATATATATATATATGTGTGTGTGTTTAAAAGGTAAACAGAAACAACTTAATCTGTACAGTATATGGAAGGAATATAGTTTATATATATACGATACATAAGTATAAACACATATATATAAGGTATCCAACCTTTACCAGTATTCCTTGATGAAGAAAACTGGTAAAGCATGGGGGCCTTATATATATGCTTATACCTATGTATGTTTATCGGTTTCCACCCTGCTCGTCTCCTCAATCTTTCTATTTCTTTAATTTCTCATGATGAAGGACTAGTATCCAAAACATTAAGACTCTTTTCCTACTATATCAAGCATAAAACTAATAATATATTTCTTTATTGTACTGTTATATTTGCTTTGTTATTTCTATTTGCCTTTTGCATACACATACACATATATATATATATATGTATTCCACCCTGCCCGTCCTTTCAATCTATCTTATTTCTCATTCTTTCGTCTGATGAAGGACTAGCGTCCGAAACGTTAAGACCCTCTTCCTGCTATTTCAAGAGTTAACCTAATATATTCCTTCCATATACTGTACCGATTGTGCTAATTCTGTTTACCTTTTACACATATATATATCTTCTATAATTTATCCTGATCTCCCCCATGGTTTAGTAAAATATTAGGCTGAAATAGACTGCTAGTTCTAGCAACTCTGTTACTCACCAGTAATCTACCCTTGACTACCTCTCTGGATAATGATAAACCATGGAAAACTTTTCCCTTCCAACAATTTCAGGAAGAATTTTTTCTTAGTCTAAGGAGTCTGATGATAAGCTGTTTAGTCTCACAGCTATAATTCTGTAGTTGTAATACAGTTGCACTTTAGCTGCACACCAATCGGTGAAACTGCAGTAACATTAGGTAAATTTCTATGTCTTTGTTCTTCAAATTTTAATCTATGTGATTCAGTTATATATATATATATATATATATATATATATATATATAGTGCAAATTTAAATTTAGACGGGAACAAAACAGAGGCAGAGGAAAAAGTATGACCCCAACGGCAGAGACGGCTATTTCTGGACTCAAGCTCTGCCGTCGGGGTCATACTTTTTCCTATTACCCATTCTACTACCCTAAGTATTGAGTACTCTGGTGCGTTAGGGTCCATCTGGTTCCTTACCATATTTCCTTTGTTATATATATATATATATATGTATATATATCATCATCATCATCATCACCGTTTTACGTCCGTTCTTCCACGCTAGCATGGGTTAGACGGGTTGTCCTGTTGTGGGCAGTGTCTGGTCGGCTGACCATGCCTTGCTCATACAGGAACTGATTTGGCTTGATTTCTACAGCTGGATGCCCTTCCTAACACCAACCTCATTTACAGTGAGTGCTGGGTGCTTTTTCGTGGCGCCTACACGTCCACTTTACAGTGTGGGACCACCTTGCAGTGGGGGGTGTGGGGGCTATTGTCTATATACTTCAGCTTGTACCCATGGGAGGTTGG
>OZ024747.1:90768753-90771253 GCA_964016885.1 Eledone cirrhosa
CTGTTGTGGGCAGTGTCTGGTCGGCTGACCATGCCTTGCTCATACAGGAACTGATCTGGCTTGATTTCTACAGCTGGATGCCCTTCCTAACACCAACCTCATTTACAGTGAGTGCTGGGTGCTTTTTCGTGGCGCCTACACGTCCACTTTACAGTGTGGGCTGGGTGCTTTTTTGCCGTGGCACCTCCACGACCACCTTGCGGTGGGGGGGGGGGGCATATTGTTTATATGCTTCAGCATGTACCCATGGGAGGTCGGGTACCCTGTATTACTGCGTGACGCCAGAAGTCACGGTCGTGTGTCATTGACTTTGAGAGGTGTAGTTGGGTAAGGTCGGCTTTTATCACCTCATCCCAAGTCATCTTGGGTCTCCCCACTCCGCGGTTTCCATCAACTTCTAGTGCTCTGCACCTTTTTATGCAGCTGTCATCCTTCATACGCATCACATGTCCATACCAGCGTAACCGCCTCTCCTGCACGCAGCATTTGATTCCTCTTATGCTCAGTCTCTCTCTCAATTCATTTATGCTTTGTCGTTCACGTATATTACTGTTACACATCCATCGGAGCATGCAGGCTTCGTTTCTCTCTAATCTACGTAAGTCTTCCACCTTCAGCGCCCAGGTCTCACTACCATGCAACATCGCTGTTCGGATACACGCATCATACAGTCTGCCTTTCATTCTGAGGGAGAAGCCTTTTGCAGCTAGCAGTGGTAGTAGTTCCCTAAACTTCTTCCATCCCGTTCTTACCCTAGTTATTGTACTTTCTGAGCACCCACCTCCGTTGCTAATTCGGTCACCTAGGTAGCAGAAGCTGTCTACTGTTTCTACAGGGCCCTCCCAGAGATTGGTGGTACTTGTTTCCTGTGGCTGTTTGCTTGCTGTTTCAGCACAGCTGCTGCATGTGAATCCTACATTCTTAATTAAGCTTCCTGAGATCCCGCTACATCTCTTGTGTACCCATTGTTTGCATTTGGGGCAAAGAATGGAGTTCCTACCTACACCTTTCCTACATACTGAGCAAGGCCATTTCCCTGAGGGGATCTGGGTTCTGTTTTCTCGTCTACTTATAAGGACCTTAGTCTTTGTCATGTTGACTTTGAGGCCCTTTCTCTCTAGTCCCTGCTTCCAGGTTTGGAATTTATTCTCTAGTTCTACCATAGATTCAGCTATGAGTGCGAGGTCATCAGCATACAGGAGTTCCCATGGGCATCCGGTCTTAAACTCCTCCGTTATTGCCTGCAGGACTATGATGAACAGGAGAGGGCTAAGAACAGAGCCCTGGTGGACCCCAACCTGTACGCTAAATTCCTCGCTATACTCATTGCCAATCCTAACTTTGCTGACTGCTCCCCTATACATGGCTTGTACCGCTTTCACAAGCCATTCATCTACTCCTAGTTTTCTAAGAGCCCACCAGATTACTGCACGTGGAACTCTGTCAAAGGCTTTCTCAAGGTCGACAAATGCCAAGTAGAGTGGCTTACTTTTAGCTAGGTACTTTTCCTGTAATTGCCTCACAAGGAAGAGCGCATCAGTGGTGCCTTTCCCTGGAACAAACCCAAATTGCATCTCGTCTATATTCACCCGGTCCCTAATCAGCTGTGCTATAACTCTTTCTGTTACTTTCATGACCTGGTCCATCAACTTTATACCTCTATAGTTTCCTCTATCTAGTGCATCGCCTTTACCTTTGTAGCAGTTGACAATGATGCTACTGCACCAATCTTTTGGTATGGCCCCCTCTAGTATTACCTGGTTAACGATACGTGTGGTTATAGTGTGACCTACAGACCCAGATGCCTTCAGCATCTCGGCAGCTATACCCGATGGACCGGTTGCCTTCCCTATCTTCATATCTCTGATTGCCTTACTTACTACGCTGCCGCTGACTTGTACTGCTGGTCCCTCTATAGGGTCTACGTGGGGTAGGGTCTCTTCTTCCCATGCATTCTCCTCATTTAGTAATCTATCATAATGACTCTTCCATGCATCTTTCTTCTCAGCACTTGTGAGGGCAAGCTCACCTTTATCATTCCGGATACACTTCTCTCCAATGACATCACAACTATCTCTGACACACTGCCTCGCAATCTTGAATACCTCCTGTTTCTGGTCCTCACGTTGTAAAACATGCTTGAATTTTCTATCCTCTGCTTCCCTCCTAGCTAAGTATACTTGTCGCCTAGCTTCCCTCTTGGTCTCTATGTAATGTACCCTGCTCCCCCCGTTCTTCCATTCTTTCCATGCCTGTCTCTTGGCCTTGACTGCTTCATCTACCTTATTGTTCCACCACCAAGTCACTCTCCTCCTGCTTGAGGTCTTACTCCAGCCACAAACCTCATCCGTCGCCTCTAGTAAGTTATTTTTTAGGAACTCCCAGTTCTCTTCTACGTTAAATGTCTCTATCTGTTCTTCTTTACTGTCGTAGGCGTTGAGTAAAATATCTTTAAATCTGTTACTGGTTGAGGGGACTTTCAGCTTCCAGATCTTTCTTC
>OZ024747.1:90776253-90781253 GCA_964016885.1 Eledone cirrhosa
ATCATAATGTATAAGTATTTTGCCTATTTCTATTGAAAGATAGTAATAGCAGTGGTAATAGTGGTGGTGGTAGTAGTACTAGTAGGAGTGGTGGTGGTAGTAGTAGAAGTAGGTGATTGGTGGTATTAGTGGTATTGGTTGTAGTATCAGTGTTGAGTGTTGGAGGTAGCAAAAATTGGCTGGGTGATAGAGCTAGTGGTCTGTAGTAATAATGATAGTAGTAATAGTAGTAGTAGCATAGTAGTAGTAGTAGTAAAAGTAGTAATAATAGTAACAGCAGCAATAATAGCAACAGTAGTTGTAGTTTCCAGCAGGACAACTGAGAGGTCAGGTCTAATAATGGAAATACTGTGTAACAATAGCAATTCTCTGGAAAGTAATGCTGCTTATTTTTGACATGTTATATACAACTGGCTTCCACTACTCATCTACAAGTCCAGTCAATTAAGCTTTGCCCACACAGAGGATATTGTCTCACTATCAATCTGTTCAATTTATTGTCTTACTGGTCCACAGGCATGGCAGCCATGATTTTTTAATATTTGAATTTCATATCTTGCCATGGTTTCTCTTAGCCTTTCATCCCTCCAAAAGTAGAAACAATTATATCATTATATGAGTTCAAATCCCGCCGAGGTTAACTTTGCCTTTCATCCTTACAGGGTCGATAAAATAAAGTACCAGTAATACACTGGGTAATTGCTGGCCTTGTGCCCAAAGTAGCAACAATTATATCATTATATCATCATTATCTTTTTGGCAGTATCGGTAGAGGGTCGGACGCCATGCTTTGCAGCGTAGAGTTACGGCCCTTTACAGCTTGAGTTCAAATCCCGCCGACCTTAACTTTGTCTTTCATCCTTATTGAGTCGATAAAATAAAGTACCAGTAATGCACTGGATTAATTGCTGGCCTTGTGCCAAAAGTAGAAACAATTACACCATCATTATCAAATGACAATATGCCTTCCAAGCTGGCATGGATTGGAGGAATTGTCACAGTCAGAGACACTAGATAGGTCAGAGAGCTCCTCTGGCTCATACATTCCATATTTGGTATGGTTTTTAATGTTAGATGCCCTTAACACCACCCACCTTACTCCCATATATGGTATAGTTTCTACTGTTGGATGCCCTCAACAACAACCACCTTCCATATTTGGTATGGTTTTTACTGTTGATGCCCTTAACACCACCCACCTTACTTCCATATTTGGTATGGTTTCTACTGTTGAATGCCCTTAACATGAACTACCTTACAGAGTATATTGGGTGTGTTTTATCTACCACTACCACTTTATGAGTGAACTGGGTTCATTACATCATGGCACCAGCACTAGAGGGGCTTCTTTTTCAGCCAGGTCAAGCAACTACATAGAAGCTCCCTTGTTAGTTCCTGATGGTGGTCACAGCAAGAGAAGATTAGGTGGATTAATTAAAGGTGTAAGAATTGTTCTTCCTCTGCTTTTAAAACTAATGATGTGTTTAAGGCTATTGAACTTCTTGATGCTAGAGTAAATTTGGGGTATGTGTATATATTTACCTGGGCCAAGTGGGACAGAGTATTGTTAGGGTGCTGCTGTAATAGTGTTCTGGGTGGTGTCTAGGTGTTTGGAGGTGATATTTCAAGCATTGCTATGGTGTGTTAGGATTGAAGTTTCATATGGCAATAAACCATGCCTCTTGCATGTCTAAGTTCAGTCGACTGTAACTGTCTACTCAATTATTAGTCAATAGAAATCAATATCTTTCTTTCATACTACCTGTTAATAATCTCACTGCTGAGGTAAATTTATTTATATAAAACTCAACACTGTGTACCACCCACAACACCAGCTACACACCTAGCAACTGTTTAAGTTAGGTCTAAAATTTAGCATACAAATTTAGTTTTTTTTATTTCTACATGGGCAGTTCAACATAGAAGTCTTTCTTTTACCTTATGTTTATTCGGCTTCTTGCTGTCAATATTTTCAGAAACAAAAGTTATATATAAGTCATATATTCCAATATCTATCAATTTATGTTGGCCATTTGTACACTTAGTTAAACACTAGAATTTGAGAAAATTAGTGAACATCTACATTAGTAAAAATAATTTCAAAACAGTTACAAAAATAGATAATGTTAGTGTAAGAAGAGAATTGAATTCTAATGTTATGGGTATAGGTCTTTCCTTCTTCAAAAATTTACAATTCTTTTCTCATTGCAAACTAACATTATGTATTTCTAAAAGTGTATTTGCACTCTAGGATTTACTATTAGACAATAATGCAAAAAATGAAAAGAGAAAAAAAAAAAAGCCATAGAGTTTGTCTAGGTGACTAAGATATTATTTGTCAGACTAAAAGTATATAATTAACAAAAACGATTTAGATACGATTTAGGTAAGAGACACAATAGCTCAATATTGAAATGAAGCTCTACATATTGAATAAACATTGTGTCTGGGCTAGTGACTGAGTGTCAGAGAGGGAGTGTAGCTGGGCTGGTGGTGTGTGTGAGTGTGTGTGTGTGAGTGTCTGGGCTGGTGTGTGTGAGTGAGTGTGTGTGTGTGAGTGAGTGTGTGTGTGTGTGTGAGTGAATGAGTGCAGGGTAAAAATCCCCATCATCATTATATAATCTAACAGCTGTTCAATCATGCTTGGTTGCATCCAATGGGTCTTACCAACCACACCTGTTACCATATTACATGTACAAAACAGTTAAAGAGAAACATAATGTCTAACCATTTTGTTAACATTTCTAATGAAAGATGCTGTCTATGTTTTTCAAAGAGTTTTGAAAATAACGAAGTTGATAATGGGTTGATATTATTAATTTTAATTGTTTCTACTTTTTGGCACAAGGCCAGCAATTACCCAGTGTATTACTGGTACTTTATTTTATCGACCCCGTAAGGATGAAAGGCAAAGTTAACCTCGGCGGGATTTGAACTCAGATCATAAAGGGCCGTAACTCTTTGCTGCAAAGCATGGCGTCCGACCCTCTACCGATACTGCTAATCCACCGCCCATTGATATTATTAATTTTGATGGCAGTGGATTTGCAGCATAGAGTAATGTTCCTTTATGTTCTGAGTTTAAATCCTGCCGAGGTTAACTTTGCCTTTCATCCTTATGGTGTCAATAAAATAAAGTACCAGTAATGCACTGGGACAATTGCTGGCCTTGTGCCAAAAGCAGAAACAATTATTTATTTATATTTATACACAGAACAAAAACACTACCCATAGGCTTCAAGGTTCAAAATTTGACCATATCTCCAGAATACAAAGAGGCATCAAATTAGTGACCTTTCTTCAGGAGTTCATATGAGTTTAAAAGATACCATTAAAAGTAAAGCTTGCTAATAACGCATGTTTACAATTACTAGAACACATATTGTAACAAAGGAAAGTAACTCCAAGGTGTAAATTTGAAATTTGTGATCATTCATGTGTTTGTATACTATAACAGAAGTATTGTATTATGTGGCAGAATGTAATATAGAGATGATAATATTTATCGAGGTATAGAGTAGAATAATATAGAAAGTATATTGTATTATGTGTGGAAAGAGAAATAAAACATATAATGGAAGAATATAAATCAAATTAAGGTGGTTGAAAATCAGTCGGGTTTTGAGATGGAGGCATCTCCCTAAAAATTTCGCTTTTTGAGTTCAAATAAATATTGATCGGAGATGACAAACCTTGTATCATCCTAAATTTCTGACTCAGACAGAGACAACATTTCTTGGTACTGTTGGTATAAGGACTGGATCCATCAAGTACCTTTCAAGAGACCTTGAGTCGGACTCCTTTCTCCTTTAATTGCCAGGCTTTTTTCGCCAGGGCTGTACATACATATATATATATATATATATAAATATATACATATATATAAATATATACATATGCAAGCGTGGAACACGGACGTTAAACTTTGATGATGATGATGATGATATAAAATATATACATATATATAAATATATATATACATAAATATATCTATACATGTATATAAATATATATATACATGTATATAAATATATATATATACATATATATAAATATATATATACATATATAGGAATATGTGTACATATAGATAAATAACTATACACGTATATAAATATGTATAAATATATACACACAAATTTATACACATAGAAATACATACACATATATAAAAACATACACATATATAAAAACATATATATATATATATATATATATATATATCACGATAAATTAACGGAGCCATAGACTCTCGCTCTATATATATATATAAATATATATTAATAAACGGAAAAAATTAAACAAATGAGCAACGATGGTTGCTAGACACTGTACGGCTTAATTCGGGATGTTTGTTTACAAACACACCGAGCATTATAATAAATGTTCGGTGAATCCATACGTACATATATATATGTGTGCATGTATGTATATATATATATATATATATATACATACTACTGTACGTCTGTATACATATATGTATGTACGTATACATACTTATATATATATATTAATATACATTGATTTATATTTATAAACATACATATAAATCTATATATATATACATACATACATACACACATACATGCCACTACACATACACACACACACACGCACACGCACACATGCCACTATGTGTATATATGTGTGTTGTTTACCTTATTACCATGTGGGAAATATTACAGTTGTGTCTGGGAGACAGCACAATGAAGTTAAAAAAACAGAGTTTCCCCCAGAAGAGTTGCATGGCTAAATCTAGATGTTATTAACCATCAACATGGATGCATGCAGCTGTTCTTGCTTTTGTCAATGCAAGCATGTTAATTATTCTTATTGTGTCTTCTCACTAGGTTCATCAAATTCTGTTTGTTGTATTTAGGTAGGTTTTGTTTGTTTGTTTGTGTTTAATGTTGAGAACACTACAGCTGTTGCTGTTGTTGTTGCTGCTGCTGCTGTTCTTGATGATTGGTGTTTGATGTCCTTTAATTTGTTGTCCA
>OZ024747.1:90797237-90799737 GCA_964016885.1 Eledone cirrhosa
TAGTATGTCACTGGTATTTTCTTATTTTAGCCCCAAGCCAACCCTGATAGAGCAGATCTACAAGATCAAAAGCCTTCCAGCATAATGTGTCTAGAATTACATAATTCAATGTATCCTCCCTTCATTTGAGCTATTTAGCTGCTATTTCTAGCAGGTCAAACGACCTTGAGGAGATTCCTTCGCTGGTTCGTGTGTGTGCATGTACGCTTGCCCGAGCTACTGTATGGGTATATATGATAATGAATGTTTCATATATGTGTCCCTTTGTGAGCTATATATATATGTGTGTGTATATGTGTGTCAGATTTTATCTGTAGGTGGAAATGGGTCTAGGTGGATATATTTGTGTGTGCAAGCGTAATTGTATGTCAATGTGTCTGTCTATGCCTTTCTGCATATCAGTTATGTGTATGTGTGTGCGTGTCTAGTCAGTTGGCAGTGTGTGTGTGTATGTACGCGTGGCTATGTATTTGCCTTTACATGCCTATGTGTCTGTATAGACGGCGGGTCTATTCTGCATGCAGAGAGCTGTCAGTCTGTCGCTTGAACATGCCTTTATGTACGTGTGAGTGCTTCTGGGAGAGGTGTCTGTTTGTATTTTTATTGCGCATTTACTCGTACATATCTGTGAAAAGTGTATATGCCCCTGTATGTATAAATTTGTTTGTGGTATGTTTGTTTTCCTATACATTCCTTTATATGTGAGTGTCTGTGAAAGATGTATACCTGTATGATATACATGTGAGCGTGTAGACCGTGGGAAATATTGCCTGCAGTCGTGGTGAGGGCGGCTATGTTGTTAATAGTGAGACATCGGCGGTGCTAGACAAAATGATGGCAACGGTGTCGACAACAACCTGTAGCAGCCACTGCAGCAACTCCTGGTATTCAGACATATGCAGTGAAGAGTATTTACGCGTATGGCGCCCCACTTACATATGTACCGGAGACAATGCCGATATAAAGGGCAGCAGTTGGGCAGCTATGGATGGCAATGAGATTCAGTCGACAATCACATACAACTATCTCATATAAATATGTATATACACACACCCATATATATATAAACATATATATATATACACATATACATATATATATATATATATACCCATACACACATATATATATATATATATACCCATACATATATATATATATCCATACACACCCATATATATATATATATATGTATGTGCGTACATACACGTATATATATATATAGGTATGTATGTGTGTGTCTATGTAGACGTGTGATTACAAGAGGTCGATGACCCGATTTGCATTCCCGACTGAAGGCATTTAGCGCTTACGCAACTATATTTAGGGGATTAGAACCAAAACCAGAAGGCCCTTTTTCTACCGTCTTCTACAAATAATCAAATGCCTTTCGGGTATAGAAAATATTTCATATTCTAAATTTATCTATGGATTTAACTAGACGGATAGAGAGAAAAGATATATACAGTTGACTCATGGTCACACTCTGCTTATGGTTGCGCTTTGAAAAACACCAGTCTAGCATTATCCGAAGAAGTCTATCTACTATGTGTGTGTGTATATATTCCTCTATGTATATATATGCGTGTGTATTCCTGAGTATATATATATATATATATAAGTTTATCCCGGGTTCAATCGGGGGTAACCACAGTAAGTAAGGTACTCAATACAAAGCAGAGTATAAATATTTAATATAGAAAAGGTTTCTACAGAACTAGAACTGTTTCATTCGCGAGAAATCATCATTTCTGCCGAATGAAACAGTTCTAGTCCTGTAGAAGCCTTTTCTATATTAAATATATATATATATATATATATATATATATGATTGTGCGTGTCAGCAGGTTTGAAAAGTGTGTGTAGCTGGAACATACAAGAAAGAAAGAACATCTCTCACTCTTTCTCTCTCTCCCTTCTCTTTGATGTACTTCATAATATTGTTGGAAGGATCACAGCTACATATAATGCGTGTGTGATAATGTGAAAATGATTTATTTATCTCTATATACATGTATATCTGCCTTTGTTTATATATTTATATATATGTGTGTGTGTGAGTTGTGTACATATATATCTATGCACTTGTAGGTGTGTGTGTGTATGTATGTATACGTGTATATACAAACATGTCACGCTTGCTCACCGATACGAAGGGATCTTGCTCATTAATTCGACCCCATAACTAGTTTTTTTTTTTTTTTTTTCGGTCCTTTTTTATCGAACATAAACAATAAATGTAAACATACATAAATATATATTTGGTAGGTTTCTGCACAGTTTATGTCTCCCAATTGTCTTTTACAAGGCATTGGTCAACATAAAGCAATAATAGAAAACATATATGTCAGACATGCCACGCTGTGAGACTGAACTCGCAACCACATGTTGTGAACCGTAACTCCTTTACCACACAGTGTGGCTTTGTGGTGAGTTCAATTCCTGGCGGCGCATTGTTCCCTTGAGCAAGACACTTTATTCATGTTGCTCTAGTCCCCAT
>OZ024747.1:90802237-90809737 GCA_964016885.1 Eledone cirrhosa
CTAAGATAGGTTTGGCAGGAACCTTCATATGAAGGCCTGCCCTAGTGCTGGTGTCATGATAAATGCACTAGGTATCATACATAAGTGAGATGCAGGCCCCCAGACTAACTGAGAAATCAAAAGCCCTGTTTGAGTACTGATTTGGTCCGTGAAGACCCAGCCAACCCTTGCTGGCAGGGAAACTGGCTGTAACTCATACTGATGTTAAGGTATTGTTCTCAAAATAAATAATATCAAAATCTCATAGATTCAATATTATGTGAATATTATAAGAAATAAAGTGTTTACCGTGAAAATATAATAGTAAATACAGAGTAATGTAAATGCTAAAGGGTTAATAGCCCTTTTCTCTGATAGCAAATCCAGGATGAGGTTTCATATTTTGCTTCAGCCACAGATTTCCAAGATGTCAAAGAGGCTGTATGGGGTACATCTTGCTTACAAACATTCCTGTAATCTACAGAGTGTACTGGGAACGTGTTATGGTAGTACCAGTGCAAAGTAGGTTGTTATGCTTTAGACATACCTGAAGAATCCTCATGGAGATTTGCTGTTCCTATCACGAACCACTTTACTGCCTGTGTTCTATTATAGCACCAAAATTAGAGAGGCCTCTGTGCCCTTAACATAACTGAAGAGTACTCTCAAACTGTATAAATATATATACATACATATATATATATATATAATATATATATATATATATGGCTCTGATGAATGCCAACCAGCGTGAAACAGACTGTCAGCTTCTCTCCCTTCTTTCGCCGAAAAGAAGTGACAGAGTCACTACTTTAAAACTGATAATGTCTGGTCTTATAAATGTTTTTAATTAAACATACGGTTTATTGCCAAATATACTAAAGATACATTCATATCATCATCATCATCATCATCATTTCATTTTACGTCCACTTTTCCCTGCTTGCAAGGGTGGGACGGGAACTGATTCTGGCTTGATTTCTACAGCTGGATGCCCTTCCTAACACCAACCTCATTTACAGTGAGTGCTGGGTGCTTTTTTGCCGTGGCACCTCCACGACCACTTTGCAGTGGAATGATAGGGACACCAGTCCCTATCATCTCATTTCTACAGCTGAGTAAACTGGAGCAATGTGAAATAAAGTGTCTTGCTCAAGGAAACAACACATCACCCAGTCTGAGAATTGAACTCACAACCTTTCGATTGCAAGGCCAATGCTCTAACCACTAAGCCATGTGCCTCCATATATATATATATATATATAAGTGTGTGTGTGTGTGTGAGTCCCAGGTTCTATTAAAGTTAACCACAGTAAGCAAGTTACTCAATACATTAGTAGAGTGTATACAGCAAATTTAATATAGAAATGTCTTCTACATGACTAGAACTGTTTCATTTGAAGGAAATCATCAACAAAGCTTGAATGAAACAGTTCTAGTCCTGTAGAAGCTATTTCTAAATTAATTTAGAAGCTATTTCTAAATTAAATTTGAGATATATATATATAAGGCTTAGTTTGGATCTAGCGGTCGAAACAGCTGGAGCTCAGCCGTCAGGGTCGTGACTCTTTTCATATATATATATATAAATGAAAATAGAGAAATTAATGTGAGCAAGAAGCCAACAGGAATTCATACATACATACATATATATATATATATATATATATATATATATATATATTTCTTCCATGTCCTGTGCCGTTTGTTTTGTTATTTTTGTTATGTTTACATTCATATATATTTGTGTATATATATATATATATATATATATATATATATATGCATACACACATACACATGTGTGTGTGTGTGTTGGATATTTGTCATTTCCAAAGAGGGGTGTTCCAGCTGTTAAAATGGAACAGCTTGCTCACAAAAATTAACGTGCATGTGGGTGAGTATACAATATAAACATGCACCATTAATATATTTCTCAGGGAGATTCAGCATGACACAATGAGTGATAAAGAAAGCTGTGTAAATTGCTAGTCATGTAATTTGTACCAGATGTGTGCACTCGAGCAAACACACAAAGGTCCATAAGGAATTAAACGCACAGGGTCAGGATTGTGACCCAAACGCATTAATCCCTAACCCATATGCTTTTACTTCTGATTATCCTGCAGATGCAGAGGTGAAACTGCTATATATATATATATATATATATATATATAAGCATATATATATATCATCATCATCATATAAATATATATATATATATATATATATAATGAAGGAAGTGTGGTAAGGAACCAGGTGGACCATAACGCACCAGAGTACTCAATACTTAGGGTAGTAGTTCAGAACTAGCTGTCGAAACAGCTAGAGCTCAGCCGTCGGGGTCCTCACTCTTTTCCTATATATATATATATATATTGGCAGCATGACCCTCCCAAAGTATAACAAATATATATATATATAATATATCATCATCATAAATATATATATATATATACATCACATGTATATATACATATATGTATACACACACATATACATATATAAATATATATATATATATATGCATATACACACACACAGCACAGACACATATATATATATATATATATATATATATACACATATCATCATCATCATCATCATTTAGCATCTGTTACTGCTGCTAACAATGGCTGGATAAATCAGAGCCACTGACCTCTTAGACACAGCTGGGGCCCACATCTTGGTCTCCACAAGCAAGGGTCTCATGTATTTCACACAACTGAAGAGTTTTCACAGTTGTTTAGCAAACTTTCTACAGCCGGAAGCCATTGTTATCACCGAAGACTTTACATATATATAATAATTGTTTCTATTTTTGGCACAAGGCCAGCAATTTAACCAGTACATTACTGGTACTTTATTTTATCGACCCCGTAAGGATGAAAGGCAAAGTTAACCTCGGCGGGATTTGAACCCAGAATGGCAAAGGCCGTAACTCTCTGCGTCAAAGCATGGTGTCTGACCCTCTACCGATACTGCCAATCCACCGCCACTTTACATATATATTAATAAGTATATATATGAGTACTAACACTACCATCTGGGGGATTAACTCTGCAATGAACTCACAGTTGTTAACCCGTTAGCATTTAAACCAGCCGTATCCGGCCAGAATTCTCTCATCTCTTTCGGTTCAAACTGGCCATAACCGGCTGGTCATATTTTTGTTAAAAATGAATAATATCAAAATCTCTTAGATTCGATATTATGTGAGGTAAAGCCTTTACCATGAAAATACAATAGTAAATATAGAGGAATGTAAATGCTGAAGTGTTAATGCCAATGAAACCAAGATAAGCTCTGACCTGCTGAGCTTGGGACAAACTTCAAACTTATATATCTATAAGCAAAATAGCAGGGCATGTCCCACCATAAAATGCACCACCTCCACTCTGTAAATTGATACTGCTAGTATCATGATAAAATGCACCCAGTACATGCTGTAAAGTTGTAGCTGTAGTATCACAATAAAATGAACCTAATACGTGAAATAAAGGGGTTGATATTAGGAAGGTCATTCACCCTTGGAGACCATGCCAAAATGGAACATATGTGATAAGACATGGCTGTCTGACCTAACTAGTCTCACAATGTGATAACCCATATTAGTGTGGAAAACTGTGATGGAGATGATGATGATATATATATATATATATATATATATATATAAGCATATGTATTTGCATATATATGTATGTATATACATATAACCAGCATGAGAGCATAGATGTTAAATGATCATAATCATCAATATACACATATATATTATATACATATATCTGTACATATATCACTATGAGAGACTGATGAATGTGGAGAACGAATGGGACAGAGAGAAATTACCCCCAGTAGACCCAACAGAGGGGACCAGCGATTGAGATTGACGAATATAGGGTACAAAAGGCAATTAAAGAAATGAAGAATGGTAAGGCTGTTGGACCGTCGGGAATAGTTGCTGAGATGCTGAAGACATCAGGTGAAGTAGGCATTAAACTGGTTGCACGCATCATCAATCAAGTTATATATGGTGGTGTCAAACCCAAAGAGTGGTGCAGCAGTATTCTCATAAATTGCTACAAAGGTAAAGGGATGCTCTAGAGAGGAACAATTATAGGGGCATAAAGCTGATGGACCAGGTTATGAAAGTGGCAGAGAGAATATTAGCGCAACTGATTAGAGAAAGGGTCAAATTTGATGAGATGCAGTTTGGTTTTGTGCCTCGGAAAAGTACAACAGATACCTTCTTCTTAGTGAGGCAACTACAAGAGAAGTTCTTAGAGAAGAAGAATAAGCCACTATACTTAGCTTTTGTTGACCTAGAGAAGGCCTTTGATAGGGTCCCCCGATCTTTCATCTGGTGGTCCCTAAGGAAACTAGGTGTAGAGGAATGGCTTGTGAGGACAGTGCAAGCTATGTACAGGGGTGCTGTCAGTAAAGTGAGAGTAGGTATGAAGTTTAGTGAGGAATTCCAGATACAAGTAGGTGTACTTAAGGGTTCGGTCCTCAGCCTGCTCTTATTCATTATAGTCCTCCAAGCCATAACAGAGGAGTTCAAGACTGGGAACTTCTCTATGCTGAATCAATAGAGGAACTTCTCTATAGCAGAATCAATAGAGGAGCTAGAGAATAAATTCTGGCTATGGAAACAGCAGTTGGAATCAAGAGGACTGAGAGTGAACATAGCTAAGACAAAAGTGTTGATAAGTAGAAGAGAGGACAATACTCCGATTCCATCAGGAAAATGGCCATGTTCGATATGTAGGAAAGGAACTGGCATAAATTCCATAAAATGTACGCAATGCAGATCTTGGGTACACAAGAGATGTAGTGGGATAGCAGGTAGGGAAAACTATGTATGCAGTAGATGTACAGGGAAAGTTAGCGGTAGTAATCACAGTCATAGACACATTTTTCCAATGCAGGTGGGTTCTATAGAAGTGGTCGATAGCTTCCGGTACCTAGGTGATCAGATTAGCATGGGAGGGGGTATTCCGAGGCTATAGTATCTAGAATAAGGACGGGTTGGAAGAAGTTTAGGGAGCTGCTTCCTTTGGTGACAAAGAAGGGTTTCTCCCTGCGTACGAAAGGACGGTTATATGATGCCTGTGTGAGATGCGCAATGCTGCATGGTAGTGAGTCATGGGCAGCAACTGCAGAGGATATGCGATGGCTGGAGAGAAATAAAGCAAGTATGCTCCGTTGGATGTGCAATGTCAATGTGTGTGAACAACCAAGCATAGACGAGTTGAGAAAGAAACTGGGTATAAGAGAGATAAGTTGTGGTGTGCAGAAGAGAAGGCTGAGATGGTATGGACATGTGATGCACGTGGAGGATGACCGCTGGGTAAAGAAGTGCCAAGAAATCCCAGTAGAAGGAAGACGAGTAGAGGTAGACGTCGAAAAAAATGGGCGAGGGTGGTGAGAGCAGACCTCAGATCGCTGAAACTCACCGAGGAGATGACAAAGGACCTTGACAAGTAGAGAGATGCTGTGCTAAATAGGACCCGTCCAACCCTTGCAAGCAGGGAAAAGCAGACGTATGATGATGATGATGATGATGATGATATAATATATATATTATATATATATATATATCACAAACTTCCACCAATGACACACTTAACACCCACACATGCATTGTAATATGCACCCCACCCACACACAACCACAAACTGCATTGCTCCACCCCACACCTGACACCCACAACTTCATGCCAGACCACTCGCCCACACCCATCACTACTCTCCCTCCCCTCTCCTCTCCTTTTTATATTTTCATTTTCTATCTAATTTTATTTTAAACAAACTTTTTACTTTTATTTTCATTTTCTATTTTCTTTGTAATTTTTCTTTTGTGTTTTTCCTGATGAGGGGCAAATGCCCGATGCGTTGACTATGCAACTCGCTCATCTTCCTCCAAAACTAATACTAATACAAAATCATGTTATTGCATCCTCTTGTTTGTTCGTAATACATATATATATATATTTAGAGAGAGAGAGAAAGTAAGAGAGAACCATCATAGGAGATCGGGTATTAAAATAATAATCCTAATGATTATATATTTCACACGCATATACACACATTTATATGTGTAAATACATACATATATATATATATATTTACACTCTTGTTTTAGGGAGGAAAAGCAGCCCTCATATCCTTATTCATGGCCTGTTAAGTGAGTAATGGCTGGTGAAAATATATCCTGAAACCGGAGATATGTCCCAAATGAAATACTTATTACAGAGTGGACTCAGCTAAAGTCACACTAAGACTAAGTAATGTTATGATGTTATTAAACCAGCCAACAATTTAAGTAGGCCACACAAGTAGGCCAAAGCAGTCTTTGAAATCAGAGTGTTGTAATAAAACAATTCATCAGACAAATCCTCCAATCCTTTGCCCTCAATTGGTCTTGTATTCTATCCACCCAAAAATAATGTCACTTCATCTCTGGCAGATTTAAAAAAACAAAAAAAACTGTGCTGAGAGTTGTGACAAATACATCGGGATATGTTCTGAACTTATAAAAGTCTCTCTCTCTCTCTTTTTCTTTACTTTTATCTTCCTCTCACTATATGTATATTTATACATAGCGAGAGAGAAAGAGAGAAATTTTGTTTTTAGTTTGATTAATAAGTCTGATGAACTGGATGCTGGAGTCAGGTCTATAACACAAATATCGACCTAGAGCCAATCATCTATGAAACATACATAACTGATTGATAATCAATAAAAACATTCATGTGAAACTTCGTCTGGTTATACCTGATATATATATATAAAATGGTCATGTAGGTGACACAACAAACAGCTCCCAGCCCACACTGCAAAGTGGTCATGTAGGTGTCACAACAAAAAGTGCCCTGCCCACACTGCAAAGTGGTTGGTGTTAGGAATGGCATCCAGCTGTAGAAATGAAGTGAAAACCAGTCATAAGACCTGGCTTGTCTCACAACAGGGCAACCTGTTTAACACATGCTAGCATGGAAAAATGTATGTTAAATGATGATGATGATGATATATATAATATATACATTTTTCCACGCTAGCATGTGTTAAATATATATATATATATATATATATATACAAAGTATGTTCAATAAGTAACAAGAACATTTTAGGAGAGACATTATTTATTTTTGTAAGCTTATAAAACTTTGTCTTCTTCAAAGTAATGACTCCTTGCATCTACATACTTGTGCTGACATCTTCCCCACTCCTGGAAGACCTTCTCTCAGTCCTTCTTCTGCAGTCCCATCAGGAAAGTCACTGATGTCTCCATCAGCTCCTATGTTGACTCAAATCTAATTCTCCTGAGGCCCTACTTTCCTGTGTGGGAACAGGAAGAAGTAATAAGGATCCAGGCCAGTGCTGTAGGGTGGGTGTTGTACCACTTTCATTCCCCTCTTGGTCATGTAGGTGGTCACAAGCACTAACTTGTGACATAGGGCATTATCCTGGTAGAACCACCATTGTCCACTAGCGTGGCCTCTTCTCCCTCATCCTCTCC
>OZ024747.1:90817237-90819737 GCA_964016885.1 Eledone cirrhosa
AGGTAAAGGAAAGCATAGAGTCTATGTATTGTACAAATCTATTTAATTACATAATAATTATTTTGTCTGACAAACGAACTGGATGTTTCTTGCAAGAATCATCTGGTTTCTTGAAACCTTCGGTAATGAAATAATAATATTGTGTTGTTTATTATGTAATTATATATATATATATTAATAATACTTATCTGTGTTTTTATATATATATATATATATATATATATATATATATATATAAGGTCCATAAGTGTATTGATTTCCTTAAAAACTTTTAATTTGAAATCAGACATTTCATATTTAATGACCTGATTATATACATTATACTTATATATAACTGTGTGTGTTTTTACATACATATATATATGTATATATATATATATATATATATATATATATATATATACACACACACACACACACACACACATATAAATATGCATGAATCTCAGTAGGAAAAAGCAATGATAATAACAATTGTTTCTACTTTCGGCACAAGGCCAACAATTACCATAGTGCATTACTGGTACTTTATTTTATCAACCCTGTAAGGATGAAAGGTAAAGTTAACCTCAGTGGGATTTGAACTCAGACCATAATGGGACGTAACTCTATGCTGCAAAGCATGGCGTCGGATCCTCTACTGATACTGCCAATCCACCGCCATATGATAATAATAATAAATGGTTGTTACTGAACAACCTACCAAAGAATCTGTTTTAAGTAGAGTATATTTGTGCAGAGTCTACCCAACACTCTCCTTTCCAACCTGAACTAAACTCGTACATAGTGTGTTACATGGTAGACAACATGCCACATACCAGGGATGTAGGGAGCAAAAATCCTTATATCAATGTTAATCTATATAGTCACAGTGAAAAAATCGGAAAGATCTACTATTGAAAGGTTGTGTAACAATGGTTTTTAATTAGGGTACAAGGCCAGCAATTTGATGTTGTGAGGGAAAGTCGATCATATAGACCAAAGGTTCTCTGGGGGGACATTGAGAAGGTCCAAGGGGTCGCTAGGGGGGTCGCGGTAAAGATGATATAATAGTATATTAAATAAAAAATGATACATATATAAATATAGTAAAATAAAAAATTATATAATATTTATTTATACATAGTATCTATTATATTTATTATATATAAATAAACGATTTTATTTATTATATATTATTTACATGTAGGTAGGTCTCTCTGGAAATAGGGGTGGAGCGTGCTGAGGTTATTACATGGACGTGAGGGGTGCAGTGGCCCCAAAAACGTTTGAGTACCTCTGATATAGACCCTAGTGTTTGACTGGTGTTTTATTTTATCAATTGCAGAAAGATGAAAAACAAAGTTGACCTAGACTGGATTTGAAATGAGAACACTCTCACAACTGTAACATGTACCGAACCAGACCAAACACTGAAACTGGAATAAAACTATCATGTTTAACCCTTTCATTACCATATATGTATTTAAATAAGATCTAAAATAACCAAGAATTTGAAAGCATTTCGTAACGTAATCAACTTTGTCATTGTTATATTGATGTTTGGAACCTAACTTAACAAAGGTCCTTTTATAAAGTTACACTCTATGGTATTTCAGAGGTTGTATCAAAAAACAAGGAGTGGTTTGAACCGGTTTGCTATGAAAGTAGTTAACTTACTGAGTGCTTTGAATATTTCTATCCCTGTGCACTATTGCTAGATAGTCAGTGACTATGTACTAGGTTCATCAGTTCTTTTAACAGGTTTTTGTTTTGTCCTGCTTGGTCCTTATAACCCTCCTCACCTGGCAACCCAACATAGCAACAGGTTGTGCTGGATTACATGTTACCAGTAGCTCTCTACGTCTCTACTCTTGATATAACAATAAAATGCACCCAGTAGATTTTGTAAAGTGAAACCATGTCCTCATTATATATCATATATAATGCTTCAAGAAAACTACATTTTATTAAAAAATATGTATAGTCACTGGCCTCTGTAAGAGGGAACTGACTCTGAAGAAGAGCTGGCTTGGAGGCTGATGATGCTCCATCTAGCACATGTAAGCAAAACAATGATACACAATATATCTATTCTTTTACTGATTTCAGTCATTAGACAGTGGCCATCCTGGAGCATTGCTTTAAAGTCAATCATATCGACCCCCAGTACATATTTTTCAAATTTGGTAATTATTTAAATGATCTTTTTGTCGAACCACATAGATACAAAGGCTAACAGAAACATAGACACAGATACACACAAACACACACACAGGCACACACACACACACACACACACACATAGACATAGACATAAACACAAACACACAAACAAACAAACATATGCACATATGTGACAGACATTCGCAATGCCAATCTACCAAATTTCCCACACAACCACAGGCTATAGTAGAAGACACTTGCTTAACCCTTTCACATTTATATTATTCTATATATACTACTATATTTTTGTGGTAAACTCTTTACCGCACATAATTATCTCACATAATCTATGAGA
>OZ024747.1:90832237-90837237 GCA_964016885.1 Eledone cirrhosa
CTGCAGGGGAGACAACTGGCTTATCTTGCAACCAATGAGCACGCGATGTCGTTTGTGAGTCCTTACAGGGCACCTGGCCTACTATAGCTACTACTCTGGAGTCGCCGTCGACCCCACTACTTTCATCAACAGCATTAACATCATCATCATCATCGTCGTCATCATAATTATTAGTAACAGAATATTGTTGATCCAGAGACGCGTAGCACCGTTGCCGCAACCACCACCAACAACATCATTACTATTATAACCGTTACCACTACCACGTAGCTAACTAACTATATACTTGGTACTATATTGCTGCCCTGCTGCTGCTACAACTATAACCACCATCGTCATCAGAATGGTAATCGCTGCCGACTCTCATCCCTTCCCTCGCCCTTTACTGATATTTCTGCGACTATTAGAACTGCTAGAAATACCTATGCTACGTTAGTAGTGTTGTTAGTCTGTGTGGTGGGTTGAAGGCAATATCGGAGGTGGTGTGTTGCTGGTACTCGTGGTACTCGAGCTATTTTGCTAAGTGCAAGGGTTTCCTTCCATTGCTGATAGAAATCAGCTTACTACGATTACAACCGGTGGTTTATTTAGCACGAGGAATATAGCTGTCAGCAGTTGTGTGTAAGAATGCATCAGCACCAGTTGATGGAACGGATGAGGGCGAATGTGGTGGTAGCAGCAGTGGTGATGAGGAAAGGGTGCAGACGATAGGGAGGAAGAGAAGAGGGAAGGAGGGGCATAGTTACTCGAAGTTTAAGGTAACTTGGCGAAGTGTGAGAGAGAGAGAGACAGAATGAACAAATGTTTTGATTTTCTCGCTATATTTTCTTTTCTCTGTACTTTTCATTCTTTTCTTTCGAACTTATCGATAATTTTCGAATAAAAGTTTTATGCAAACACACATACACGAACATATGCACACACACACACACGCACATATTTTCTAGTTTATGTTGCATAAACTTTACACATATATACACATGCGCGCATATATATGTATACTACTCTTTCACTGGGTTCAGTCATAAAACTGCGGTCATGCTGGGGCACAGCACTTGATTTCGGCGACTATATCGAACCTAGTGTTTATTTTTACAAGTCTGATACATATTTAATCGATCTAATTTTTGTCGTAACCGCTATGTTACGGAATATAAATACAAACACTAACATAAAGAAGGAAGGAGGAACGATGGACTTTCGTCAAATCGGGCCGAGGAAACAATGTTTCCGTTGGTCTTTCCAATTGCTAATACTATCTATCGGTCGCAACTCCAGGTAGAAGGAGCAACATGAAATAAAGTCAAGGACATAACGCATTGCCTGGTCCAGGAATCGAACTACCAACCCCACGATTGCGAATCCTATTCTCTAACCACTCAGCCACGCGCCTTCGCTAACATAAACAAACACATAAAACGGGTTCCTTGTGTTTCCGTCTCCCAAATTTCACTCCCAGGGAATTGGTCAACTCGGGGCTACAATAGAAGACATTTACCCAAGGTACCGGGAAGCGGTACTGAACCCAGAAACACATCGTAGTGAAAACAAATTCTTTAATCATGAGGCCACACACGCACATATATACACGTGTGTATGTGTATATATACATATATAAATGTGTATACATACATATATATATATATTATAGAAAAGAAACGGTTTTATGTTTACAACCTCTCCCCCTCTCTCCCTCTCTCTCTCTCTCTCTCTCTCTCTATATATATATATATATATATATATATATATATATATATATATATATATTATATATATATATATATATATATATATATATATATATATATATATATATATATATATATATGCATGTATGTATGTATGTATGTATGTATGTATGTATGTATGTATGTAAAAAGTAAACAGAAATAACAACACAATCGGTACAGTATATTAATATATGGTTAATATATACATATTGTGTTCTAGGCTGAGGCCATTCTGGGGCAGCACCATTGTCATATATATATATATATATATATATATATATATATATATATATATATATATATATGTATATATATACATATATATTACAGCGTCGAAATGGTTGGCAGAGCATCGCATAGAACGACCTTGCAGTATTCGTTTCGGCTTTCTGCATTCTGAGTTCAAATTCTTCTCAACACAAACTTTACTATTTATCTTTCGCTGTCGACTAATGACTTACCACTCGAGGTGGATTGGTAGACTGGGAGAGGGTCTCAGTCGCGTGTGTTGTAAATTCAAATCTTGCCTCATATCACCAGAATAAACCGGATCCTTCGGGACCCGGCAAAAAAGTATGACAGGCTTCGGAAATGATCAGGTGACCAGCTGACACGAGAAAGCAAGGGAACGTGTATGTATATACATATAAACGTAGGGGCGCCATCAAGATATATATATATATATATATATATATGCGTATATATATATATATGCGTATATATATATATATATATATATATATATATATATATATATATATATATATATATATATATATATATATATATATATATATATATGCGTATATATATATATATATTTAAGCGTGAACCTAATACCTGACACCTTTCGTAACTGTACACCTTGTTGTTGTTATTTACTTTTTCAATATATATATATATATATATATATATATATATATATATATATATATATATATATATATATATATATATAAACCCTTTTTGTACAGCCGACCTTGTTATTCTTCACTCTTTCACTATATATATATATGTGTGTGTGTGTGCATATACAGATGTATATATTATCCATACATGCACACACACACACACAGACACACTTACACACACACACTTACACATACACACACTCACACACACACACACACACACACACACACACACACACACACACACACACACACACACACACACACACATACTAACTATTGCGATTGAGTGAAAGAAACGATAGAGCGCTAGTTTTGCGCGGTTAACGCCTTTTCGGAATTTAATCTCAACCTTTGGCAGAATCGGTAGAGCATCGAGTGAAATGCTTTACATTCTCAGTTCAAATCTTGCGGAAATAAACTTTGCCTTTCATCAATTCGGACTTGATAAAATAAAGTACCAGTAAAATACTAGGGTCGATGTAACACAGTTCCTATTTGCAACCCCCCAAATTTCTGGCCATGGGCTTAAATTGGACACTATAAGGATTTGATAAAATCCTTATATTGATTATACCAGCAGTTATCATCAGCCCTTTATATTCATTTTGTTTGAGTTTACAGTGTTGAGGTGGAAGCTCTGGAATTGGGAATAAAAACTGGGTCCCGTTTTGTTCCGCGAATTCGGGTGTATATTCTTTTCTTTTTCTTGTGGGTTCAACCATTTGATGGTGGCTATCTCACTCACTCACTCACTCACTCACTCACTCTCTCTCCCTCACTCTCTCTCAAAAGTGACACAGAGGAGACTGAGGTTAGCTGGACATGCTCACCGACATCCAGAGTTGACATTGCACTCAGTGCTCCTTTGGGAGCCCCTACATGGACACACTAGAAGAGGAAGACCAAGGTTAACGTATGTTGATGCCCTAAGGACAGACACTGGTCTGTTGGAGACGCAGGACATGGCAGCGATAATGAGGTACAGAGACCGCTGGAGAGAACTCCTCCATGGATCTCGGGAATTTTACCCGCCTCAGATATTTATATATATATATATATATATATATATATATATATATAGAATTGGATTCGCAATCGTAAGGTTGTGAGTTCGATTCCTGGACCAGGCGATGCGTTATGTCCTTGAGCAAGACACTTTATTTCACGTTGCTCCTTCTACCTGGAGTTGCGATCGGTAGATAATATTAGCAATTGGAAAGACCGACGGAAACATTGTTCCCTCGGTCCGATTTGACGAAAGTCGATCATCTTCCTATATATATATATATATATATATGTGTGTATTTATGTATATATATATATATATATATATATATATATATATATATATATTATTTTATATATATATATATACACATAAATATATATATATATATATGTATATGTATACATATATATATATTCAGTTATTAGGAGTATTCCAAAGCTTGGTATTTTGAAAATTCGGATGCTACAGTATCTTTCTTGATTGCCTATTATAACATAGTGTAGCAATAATGGACTGAAATTCTGATGAAACAATTGTTAATACGTGGATTAAATTCTTTTGTAACTGTTTACCTTCGTCCTATTTCTGTTCTTTGATTACATATATATATATGTGTGTGTGTGTGTGTGTGTGTGTGGTATCTATGTATACATAGTGTCTGTGGTGGTGAGACCGGGGAAAGCACTGCTCATGGGAGTACTCATTGCATGGGGAGATGCAGATTTCTTTTAGAGATATGTAAAATTGTACATCTCTCTCTCTCTCTCTCTCTCTCTCTCTCTCTCTCTCTCTATCTATCTATCCTGAGTGATATGTGCGATAACCACAGTAAATAAAGTACTCAATACATTAATAGAGTAAAAATAAATTGTAATGTAGAAATAGAGTACAGGACTAGAACTGTTTCGTTCGTATGAAATCAACAGTAGTGTCCTGATGATTTCATACGAATGAAACAGATCTAAACCTGTCGAAACCATTTCTATACGTATATATATATATATATATATATATATATATATATATACATATATATATATAATATATATATACATATATATATCGTAAAATCTTTTTGGGGAAAGAAGATGGGCCCCTCTGTCAAACAGGGCCCTGTCCTTAAGCACACCTTAGCACAGTGGTAGATCCGGCACTGTATATATATATATATTTATATGTATATATATATATATATATATATATATATATATATATATATATATATATATATATATATATATATATATATATATATGTATATTATAAAACGAAAAATCAGTGAACTCAATTTAGGCATACCGCCCATGGAAGCATCTTAGCTACCATCAGACACACACACACACACAC